>VDFB02151525.1:0-30673 GCA_007258455.2 Sequoia sempervirens
AAATTCTAGAATCTCTTATCCAGATTATCAACCAAACATCTGAGAACAACAACTTGATCTTAATCATTGGGATTTCAGTAGAAACTTGGAGGAAATTTCTTCCAAAAATGAAAGATAAGTTCAAGATAATTTTCTGACTTGAGTAGTAGGTGTATTTCTTCAAATTTTGATCCAATTTTGAATTAGAAAAGGTGGAGATCCAAAATATGTCTATCATTGATGTCAAAGGGGGAGAGAGAATAGTGGAAAATTCTTTATCATTCTAAGGGGGAGTTGTGTTTTGAAATTTTGAACTCTGGCAGCGTAATCATATTGGTTCTAACACTTAGTCATTTTTTCACTAAGTGTTGCCATCAATGCCAAAGGGGGAGATTGTTGGAATATGGCTTATAGTGTTTCCATTGATGGAAACCTAAGTCATTATTCTGATCCACATATCAGGATTTGTTCATACCGATAGGCAGAGTAAAGAACAGAGTTTTACTGGAAGTGAAAATGAAGAACATGGTATATGGTTAGTATGTTAATCTGTATGCTTCATCGGATTATCATTTTGAGTTTTGGATCTTGGGGAAAGTTGTTAACTATCTATTTTATCTTAAATTGTTAAGTTTTGTGATGTTGCATCAATTGGTGGTTAAGTTAGGAGATCTGACATAATGACTTTTTCTTTATTAGCTCATGGTGCCCGACTCAGTGAATAAGGCATGTCGCGGATGTATAAGGAGTAATTGTTTAAATATTTCGGTGTTCAAGAATTTTGATTTGGGGCCACAACATAGCATTAGCCAACCAAGAATTTTGATTTGGGGCCACAACATAGCATTAGCCAACCTTGATGGGTATGCATCAAATATTTAATGTGGATTGAGCCGACTATTGGGAAATATTTTTATTGTGCTAAAGCTGACATATAGCGATTGAATTCTTGCAAGAAAATATACATATGAGATCAATTAATTCATTTTGTAGTGCAAGCTGGTGCATATTTGAAATGTATGAATAGCAGAAAGTTTGTTGAGTGACTTGGCACAATTTCACTTGTGCATAAGAGGATTTTTGTGAAGTGAATTAAGGAAAAGCAGAGCAAAGTGTAGAATTAGATAGAAGGTTTAGAATTTGATCTATGAGCCTAACCGAAACTGTAATCAAGCATTTGTAGATGCTACTTTCTCAGTTCAACCTTTTGTTGTAATCCAAATATATTTTAAGCCAGTGAGCCTTCGTAATTTTGAGCAATGAGCTCTAGGCAGTGTGCCTAAATGAATGTGCATTCCCATTTTCTTCATACTTTTAACAAAGTATAAATTATGGATTAGCCTCCACCATGGTTTTTCAACTAACAGGGTTTCCACATAAAAATCTTGGTGTTATGGTTTTTTTATTGTTTCCTTCTTGTGCTTGCATCTTTACTTCTGTTGAAATGTAGTAAATTGTTAAGATCTAAATTGAAATTTAAATATTGTTGAACACTGATTCACCCCGCCTCTTAGTGTTCCTTGAGTCCAATAGTGCATATGCTCTCCTCTCATGCACCATTTGGTGATCTTGAGGATCAAAATTACCTCTTTGGCATTTGTATAATCACAACCCACATTCAGATTTATAATTAAAATGAACTCCATGTGAGTGTGAGGAAAAGACACTAAGTATGCTCTCTCCTTATGCTTCATGTGATCTAGGAGATCAAAAATAGTCTACTTCCTTACTTTTTTTTTACCTTTATTTTAGAGGGTCTCCCACCCCACTTTAAAAGGTTGGAATGACCCAAGTAGTAACAAAGTTGAGGCCAAGCTCTTCCAAACTGCTATATAAGAAATGTGCTTCTTGATGAAAGTCATTTAGCAACATGTGCAAATGTGTCATACCGGCACGTGCCACCCTCAGTAGCCCTATGAGCTACATTAAAATCCTTACTTAGGGAAAGGACTGGGAGGCCTCTTCACTGAACATAGTCTTGAGATAATCTTGCAACATGTATGGCCACCTTGAATGGATGCCCTTACTAAGAACCAATTTGTGTTAGTTCCCAAACACCATTTTATATGCTCATTGATTGTAGGAGTTTAGACCTTTGAAGGCACCCCATGTCTTCACTAATAATGTGTAGAGATAGGAATTCCTCTTTGGGAAATGAGACTTGGTGAGCTCAAGAAGTGAGTGTCATGGAGGGGAGCTAGTTCCACCAGGTCTCTAGCTATCCAGCTTGTTTAAGTGACCCTGACTATTAAACCATAGACTTGCAAGCTTTTACCAATTCATTCCAACATTGCCATTTAGGATTACATGATCATATTTTAGGTTGCATCCTTACTTTCCATAAATTAATCTTAAACCTTAGGTTGCACCTCCTTCTCAAAATTTTGACATAGGAAGACCATTGAGCTTTTGGACAGTCCTTGGTTTCTTATCCAATTTGTCATTGACCTTAATCCTTTATTTTATCCACCTTTTTCATTATCAACTTTTTCAAAATTGAGTCTCAAGCTTGTTTCTTAGCCTTGACTCTACCTTGTCAAAATTATCCTCTTGATTATCATTGTCAATGACATTTGGGTTGGTTATCTTGGACCTACATTAGCTTGGTTGCCATCTTTTTCCTCAAAGTTTAGAATTCATATCCTTAGAATTACCATAGTATCATTTAGATTACTACCATATCCTTTTACCATAGCTTTAATTATCATCCTTAGTCTTGCATTTAAACTTGCACTTCCACTTTGCATCTTTATCCCAAGAACACAAAAACATAGCTTGATTTCATTTTAACCTTTGTTACACCATTTCCTTTGATCATTAAACTTAGCATCATTTAAGTCTCCTTAGCATTATCCTTGGTCATTATCTAATCAACCTTTAGCATCCTTAGCATCCATTAGCTTTATATTAGCTTCATCCTTTGGTCATTATTATCCTTGCATCATTATATTTAAAAAAATCCAAAAACATAGTTTAGCTTCATTCTCACCTTGCATTACTTTCCCACTTGGAAGTCTCACATGGTTGAAACAAGGTCATGAACCAAAAGAAATGACATGAATTTTTCAAGTGACCCTTTTCATGACACTACCCTTGGAACAAATTCAAATAAATCCACACCTCAAAGAGAGACCCTACATTGGAAAATCTAAACCTAGATGAATTCAACAAGAAATTGACTTAAGAAGAAATTGAAAGAGCCTACCAAGACCCAAGGGTTTTAAGAAAGGTTTATCAACTTTTTGGTACTGATCCTAATAGATTTTCCCATGCACTAGCTTTAAAGGGTGCCAAACTCCCTCAAGTATTTGATGTATCAACCATTGTAGAAGAAGATGCCCAAAATCAATTTGTACTAGGGGTGCCCTCTTCACAACAAATGTCAACTATACCACTTTGGAAAACTACACACATGACACCACTACCACACACATCCCTAGCATCCCTACATTTGGAAACAAGGTAACCCATACTACTACACAAAGAGAAATTTTCACATTTGGAAGTTCATCAAATTCCATGGGAAAGACCTTCACAAATCCCCTTCTTCAAAACACAAATCAAGGTCCTATATCACAAGGTCCCACATCTTTTCTCCAAAATACAAATCAAGGTCCTATGCCTACAATTCAAAACACAAACCAAGGTCCATTCCAATTTGAAAGCACACCCTCATCAAACCAACATCAACCAGATAAATCAAGAAAGACTCACATTGTCCCACAAAGACTCCCAAATCAAAATACCAATCTAGGGCCCACATATATATTGTAAGGACCTACTTTCTCAAACATTAACCAAGGACCTACTCCATCATTTCAAGTACCTACTTCAGCACTTCAAAGACCTACCCCATCACTTCAAAATTTTAATCAAGGGCCTACACCATCATTCCAAAATGAAAATCAAGGACCTACACCACCTTTCCAAAACATAAATGAAGGACCAAATTTTCAAATCCAAGGAACAAATCAAAGTCATACACCTCAATTCCAAAATACCATACCAAATACAAACATGACCTTTGGGACAAACCTAAATTCCAA
This sequence comes from Sequoia sempervirens, assembly GCA_007258455.2. NCBI lineage: Eukaryota > Viridiplantae > Streptophyta > Pinopsida > Cupressales > Cupressaceae > Sequoia > Sequoia sempervirens. The sequence goes on from VDFB02151525.1 coordinate 4,026, forward strand.
TTTCATTTCAAACCAAAACAACACATATAAATATGGTAACCAAGGTCCCACGCCTCAACATACCAATTCCAATCTAAATTTGACATGTGACCCCAACCTCAACACCATGACAAAAAATCAAACCAATTCAACACCATATCTTGTAGATACTTTGATGCAACAAATATAGGCCCTCCAAGAACAAATGACAAATATACAATTGGGGACCAAAAAGAAGACCTATTGCATGGAGGAATTGCACCCCTTTCCATTTGACATAAATCTATACATGCCACCCTTTCTACCTCATTTGACGACACCACCTTTACCTAAGTATAAAGGGACAGGGGATCCAATAAAAAAAATTCAACAATTTAACACATCATGTATGGAAGTCTCATATGATCCCACCTATTTGATGATCTACTATTCTCACAAAGTATCACAGGGCCAACCCTAGATTTGTTTGCACATCTCCCTTCGGGGATTAGAACATGGGGTGAATGGCTAATAAATTCATTAATCATTTTTCCTTCAACATTAAAAAAAAATGTCACCCTTGCAACATTAAGCACAACCAAACAAGAAGAAGGGAATTTATTTACCTCATTTTACCAGAGATGGCAAGGCTTGGTTAGAAAATTCCCTTGTCATATTCTTGACAACCAATTGGTCACCATGTTTTTTGAAACCTTGACAAAGAAATGATGAGTAGTCTTCAAATCCAATGTTACACAACTTTTGATGAAATACTTGACAAAGGTGTCCTTATTAAAAAAGGTCTTGTCGCAAAAGGACTAGTCAAAATAAACAAAGAAACTCCAAAGCCCAATATTGACAAAAGAAAATACTGGTCCCAAAACAAGAATATCACAAATGACGGAGTTGTTGATGCCAAAATGATAACCAAAAGTCCAACCATTCATCTTAAAGGTCCCTCTTCATCAAATACATCAAATACATCAAACACCCAAATAGAAGGTCAAAACCAAACATTGAATGCAGTCCAAAGTAATCAACAATGAAGAGGTTCTCCTCGCGCTTAGAGAACACATACCCAATTGGGTGAACCTATTAAACAAGTCCTAAATTTTTTTTTGCAATCTGATGTCATCACACTACTAGACATCACAAATTATGAACCATCATTGATCAAGCACGATTGTTGGAAAGAAGATGAATACTGTGAATATCACTGTGGTAAAGGACACAAAATAGCTAGATGTTGGACACTCAAGAACATCATTTTGGACCTTTTTCAGAATGGAACCATATCGATAGGATATTCACAAGGAAAAACTAATGTTGATCATACCATATTCAAAACTCCCTTGCAAGACCATGACAAAGGAAAAGCCTCCAGTTCAGGGAATGACAACAAAGCTAATTATGCAACTGTGGAATATTATTACAACACTATTATCCTTAACATTAGACCCTTTGATTATTGTATTTCCTTACAATAAACATGCCAGGTTTAGAATGTGTTGTTAGCACTCACAGAACCAAGATAACTATTCTAGGAGCTTCTACCAATCCACAACTAAAAAATTAGTATAATCTCCTAGATCAGTTGGGAAAAACCCCCACACAAATTTCCATTTTGGAGCTTCTTCACATATCACCACAACACAGAGCTATCCTTGATAAAGCATTAAAAGAAGCATCTATACCCGCTAACCTAGATGTCAATGAATTATGAGCCATGGAACTAGATACTTAGCTATTCTGCACCATGTCACCTTCTCTGAACAAGACTTTGCCACAAAAAAAATATGATCATAATGATGCCCTACACCTTGAAGTATGAGTTGATAAACACAAGATCAGATGATTCCTAGTAGACGGTGGAGTAGGTCTGAACATTTTCTCACTAAAATTAGTGAAAGTATTGGGATACTTTAAGAATTACATAGAAAAGACCAAGAAAATTATGATAAAAGCTTATGATGATGTTAAGCATTCATCTGAAGGCATAATTTCACTCCCCATAAGATTTGACCCAACAATACAAAACACAATATTTCATGTCATGGATCTAGATTTGCACTACAATATTCTCCTTAGCTTCCCATGGATTCATGTTGTGAGGGATATTCCATCCACCTATCACCGATGCCTCAAATTCTCATATAATGGCATTGAAATTACCATTCCAAGCAACTGTTATCCTTTTCAATATTGCACGAACCTAAAAGGAACTATTGAATGTCAAGTGCAAATAAATCGAGAGGATTCATCTTCCACTTCATCCACCACTCTATCTCACTACATTGATCCATCTACCCTTTTCAAATCATCCACCCCATTCACCACACTTTCCATACCAAAGATCCAGATTCAATACAAAGTATGTGGAGAATATAACTTGAAGAGTCTCTTTTTCATTGGAAAATTACCTAAATCATTGAATTCTTATGGTAAATTGCATCCCATGCAGCCTAAAGTCATCATTCATAATCCCCCTACCACCTTCATTAGATGAGGGGAACTAGCAAAATATTCTTTGGAACCACATTCTCACATGGTTATACAAAGATGAGGAGGACATTGAAACTAAGAAATTTCCAATGGAACAATATCGAAAAGGGTCCCTAATAATCAAAATGATAAGGATATGATTAACATAGTGGCCTTGGTATTAAAAAAGAAGGAATATTGGAACCCTTACAACCTCCTAACTTGCTAAAGAATCAAGGGTTAGGGTTTGTACTTGTAAAAGTGACTATTTTGGGTATCAAGTTACCTTCGAGTGAGGTCGTTGATGCATCAAATGAGATCGAGACATACGAGGACTCTTGGGATTTTGACATTGACTCTAATGAATACAAATGGGATTCCCTATCCTCCACTACCTTCATGGACCTTGATATACTATTTGGAAATTTTGATGAGCCTTCCCTTAAAGAAACCTTTAATCAAATGCTTACAATTGGTTCCCCATAAAACCCACCAAGTCCCTATCCAAAGGTCCCTTTGAAAAGAGAAGAATGGATCAAACACTTCTGGGAAACCATCGATGCCACCTCTTGGGAACTTGATTACTCTACTTTTGTCTTTACCCTATCTACCTACACCATGACCCTTGAAAATATTGATGATGGCTTACCCATTGTCTACCCATAACTCATAGATTGGTATCAACAAGAACAACCAAGTTTGGACACTTTTGAGAATGACAAACCAATTGTGGAGTTCATGGGACTTCATGAAGGAATACCAAGTGGGCATCATAAGGCTAGATTTTTCATAGAACTCAATTATGTAGCATACTTTGGTGAGATTGTCTTGTCCTTTAGTCACAAAAGTGCAAATGAAAAAAGTAAAAATAAAAATAATAGGTCTTCAGGTGAAAATCAGAAGGCGCCTATAGATTGACTACGAAAAAATAAAAGTAAAGGATGTATCCAAAGGTGAAAAGCTCTTTGAAGCACCTAAGGATGGAGGATAGGATAGTCTCCACATGGAACAAGAGAGGTAACCATTGATTATAGAAGAAATAGAAGAAGTCAACATTGGTACACAAGACAATTCTAGAATCATATAATTGGCAGCATCTTTGACCACCAAGGAAAAGCTTTAGTTTATAGAATTATTTTCAAAAAGACAAGTTAATTTCACATGGTCATATGTTGATATGCCTAGATTGGATCCCGAACTCATTCTGCATCACTTTCCAATGTTACCAAATGCCAAACCATCTAAGCAGGAGTTAAGAAAAATACACCCATAGATTGCACTCTTGGTAAAGGAAGAACTAGAGAAACTCTTGAGTGATGGGTCCATTTTCTCTATTGATTATGCAAATTGGATATCAAATCTTGTTCCTATCACCAAGCCAAATGGTCAAATACAAGTATGCATGAATTTCAGAGATCTCATCAAAGCTTATCCTAAAGATGTTTTTCCTTTACAAAACATTAACATCACAGTAGACCTCACCACTAGGTATGAAATGCTACCACTTATGGATGGATTCTCAGGTTATAATTAGATAAGAATTTCCCATGAAGATCAACCAAATACAACTTTCACATGTGCTAGGGGAAATTTATATTGGAATTTCATGCCATTTGGAATTTAAAATGCAAGAGCTACATATTAGAGAGCCATGCCTACAAATTTTCATGATTATATGCACGTACTTATGGAGGATTATATTGATGAACTTTTTCTCAAAATATTTAGAATGAAGTGGTCACCTAGTAGTCTTAGACTATATTTTCACATGACTTGAAAAGTACCAACTCAGGTTGAATCCAAAGAAATTTGTGTTTGAGGTCCAATCAAGAAAACTACTAGGATATATTATCTCTTGCAGAGGAATAGAACTTGATCCTACCAAATTAAAACTTATCTTGGACATGCCACTTCCAACCAAAATTAGTCAGTTAATAACATTGCAAGGAAGATTACAATAAATCTATAGGTTCATTGCTCAACTAGCAAACAAGATCCATCTATTTCAACATTTGTTAAGAAAAAGAATTCCCTTCAATTGGATAGAGAAGTGTCAAGAAGAATTTGTTCATATCAAGAATTATCTATTGACTCCACTAGTTCTTATGCCTCCAATTGATGTAAGACATTTTATATTGTATGTGATAGCAACTACATCAACAGTGGGGGAATTGTAGCACAAAATTACAATAATGGCAAAGAACGATAAAATTTACTACATTAGTCACACCTTAGTCAGATATGAGTCAAATTACAAACCTATTGAATGAGCATGTCTAACAGTAGTATTTGTAGCATAGAAGTTGAGACATTACATGCTAAATCACAAGATAAAACTAATTTCAAAAATTAATCCTCTAAAATATCTCTTCAGCAAAGCAACTCTGACAAGAAGACTAGCTAAGTAGTTTATGATCTTAAGTGAATATGACATTGAGTACATTGACCAAAAAGCAATAAAAGGACAAGTGATAGCTGATCAATTCGCAGATACACCACTAAAGGAAAATCATCCTTTGATATATGATTTCCTAGATGAATCAATCTTTGTCATAGAAACACCAACAACATGGAAAGTGTACTTCGATGGATCTTATACAAGTCATGGTTCAAGAGCTGGTATTTTGTTTAGTATACCTCAAAGAGATTCCATTCCCAAGTCATTTCAAATAGAATTCCCATGCAAAAATAATATAGCAGAGTACAAATAATTATTGATAGGTATTCGAATAGCAATAAAATAGAAAGTCAAGGATCTTCAAGTCTATGGTGATTCTTAGTTAGTGATTAAGAAATTTGATGATGATTATGACACTAAGGATGAAAAGCTAATGTCCTACAAGTGCATGGTTGATATTTTTAGACTGTACTTTGAATATACTACCTTTGAGAAGATACCTAGAATCTAGAACAAAGCAATTAACACAATGGCTACAATTGTACCTCACTTGGACATTCCCAACAATGCATTACAATATGAGTTCTTGGTAGAACAACTGTTGGTCCCTACGTTTGATGTCCTCGAAACTGAACTTGTGTTTGAACTTGTTGGTCTTGAATCTCCTTGGTACAAAGACATTTATAGTTACTTACATGACCAAACCATCCCTCCTGACTTCTGCCTCAACCAATGCAAGACCTTTATCTAACAAGCATCTAAATATGCCATCATCAGAGATACCCTTTAATGCTATAGTTTGGATAGCACCCGCCTTGAATGTCTTAACTCAAATGAAGCATAAATAGCCTTACAAGAGGTACATCATGGTATATGTGGAGCTCACTTTGTTATTCCAACCTTAACCAAAAATCTCATGAGGATAGGATATTATTGGCATATAATGAAACGTGATGCCTATCACTTTGTGAAGAAATGCCACCACTGTTAGATTCATGGAGATCTTATACATGCGCTAGCTCAGGAACTACAACTGCTTACATCACCATGGCTATTTTCTCAATGGGGACTTGACCTCGTAGGAAAGATCCATACTACCTCTAATAATGGACAAATTTTATCCTTGTTGTTACTAAATAATTTACAAAATAGATCGAATTCTTCCCATTGGCTTACATTATTAGAAAGCAAATAGCTAAATTCATCCTGAATTACATTATATTCCACTGTGGTATCCCACAATCCATCAATACAGATAATGGTCACCCTTTTAAGAATCATAATGTCCATGAGCTTTGTGAAAAATTTCATATTCAACATCATTTTGCTACCCCATACTACCCCCAAGGTAATGGTCAAGGTGAGGTGTCTAATAATACTATCCAAAAAATCTTAAAGAAGACTGTCAATGACACTGGTCGTGTGACTTGCACCTCCAACTCAATCTTGATTTATGGATCTACTAGATACTAGTGCCCACACCCCTATAGGAGCCACTCCCTATTCCCTCATCTTTGGATCTAAAGTCATACTTCCTATTGAGGTCGAGTTACCATCCCTACAAGTTTCTATGCAAGGATTGATTGATCAAGAAGAATACCATGTATCCCATCTACATGAGCTAGAGTTACTAATGAAAAGAGACAAAATTCTATGAAAAATTTGCAAGAGTATAAGAATTTCCTTCAACACAGCTACAATAAGAAGCCTGACCTAGAAGCTTTGACATTGGTGACTTAGACTTTAAAGAAAATTCAAAGAATCAAGCAGATCAAGAAAATCCTAGAAATTTTGAACCTAACTAGTTGGGCCCCTATATCATCACAACAACATATGGATCCAGTGGTTATCAACTTTCTACTCTTGAAGGAGAACCATTGTCTGAATCTATCAACAACATGCATCCTTGCAAGTACTATACCTAATTCTCAAAGTATCCCTTGAAGAAGTCAAAAAATACCAAAAAAAAAAAGTCATAGTGATGAAAACCCCACAAATAGGCATCTTGGTGACAACCAAAAATTAAAAAAAAAATAGTAAAGAGAAATAATTCATCCAAAAGTGAAAACCACTTCAGTGGCGCTTTGGATAAGTACCATGGTGAAAACTTGGCAAATAGGCGCCATGTGTAATCAAGTCTATGCTCCTCCGTCTACTATCACTCCACCTAGTCTTCCATCCCTTGCTCATCCATTCATCCATCCCCTCCATAATAAATATTTTTCATCCTTCTCATGGCATGAGAACCACTGACATTTAATATCCTTTTCCTTCATGATCATGCTTCACATTCGTCTGCTACTTCCCCTTGTGCAAAGTTGGTCCTATAACTCACTGGGGGAAATTCCTTGACTTAAATTTTCATGGGAAATAACACATGGTATTAGCCTTTTAAAAAATCAAAATACAAAAAAATCATAAAAAATCAATATCCAAAAAATCATAAAACCATCAAAATCCAAAAAAAATCAGAAAACATCAAAATCCAAAAAAAAAAAGGAAAACATCAAAATCCATAAAAACAATAGAAAAATTCAAAAAAATCCAAAAAAAAAGATTCAAAGTTCGAGTCTGAGTCAGTTTGTGTTAGTAGGATCGAACTACATTGTTTCTGCACATTTTCTATGTAGGAATGGCTCATCTTAAATAAGCCCCTAAGGGAATTATGTTAGTCCTTTTCGGTTTTTCCAAATAAAGTCATGACTCAGTCTTTTTTCAAATAAAATAAAGTCAATCCATGTCGAACTACAAGGTCTCTACATGTATAATGTAGGAAAGGCCATTAATTGATGAGCCCCCTGAGGCCCTAGGTTAGTCCTTTAGGGTTTGTCGAGTTTGGTCATGTTCTTGGTCTTCAAGCAATCATAAGGGTAAAAGCAAGAAGTTGTGTCCACAAAGAGGGGAAGTTTCAGCCAAAAGAAAATCTCATAGAAAATACATATGCATTATTAAAAAAACATGTATGCATTATGCTTTAGGTACCAAAGCCTAAAAAATGTGTATGCACTAAAAGGAAGGTAGGTTGGGTTCGCGAGGCTGAGTCGCAGGGATACCTTTGGGTTAAAAAAAAAAAATGTGTATATGCATTATAACGCATATGCATTATATAATGCATATGTGTTGTATAACATGTCAAATTCGTTTATTTAAAAAACTTAATACCTTTTAGAAAAAACGTGTGTGTTTTGTAACACAAAACATGAATGTGTTTTAAAATGAGTACAGGTTTCTAAAAAGTTTTTTTTTTTTTAATAATCAATAAAATAAAGAACACAAATGTCTTTTGTAATGCGTATACATTTTTAAAAATGCGTACATGTTTTTAAAATTTTGAATTCCCAACCCACATGCTACCTCGATTTTAGGCTCGGGAAAGGCTTGGCAACCCGATCCTTAGCCTTTGACCTACAACTAAAAAACTAAGGTAGATTGAAGAAGAATGTCCAACTTTGGCAATATGGCTGATGAACTTTTTTTTGGAATCAATCTATAAAATTAAAACCCATTAGAGAACACAATGTCTAGTTTCCAAATATATATTTTTTTATTAATATTGGATTATATTTGTTATTTTTTAATTAATTTCTAAGCAAACTAGTCCTTAAAATTGAAATATTAGGATTTTTTTTGTTTTTAATAACTTTTTTTTTATTAAGTTTCTTGTAACAAAAATTATATGGCATCAACCTTCAAACAATTCTCTACACAATGAAAAAAAATATTCCAAAAATATTTAGTTTAGGTCCAATTATGTTGTCGTGTTCATTTTTAAAAACAAGGTCCAATAAAAATTCAATAAAAAATATTTTAAAAATTACAAAAAATTTCCTCATCAATCTTCATGTTGTTAGCTCACTTTCCCAAAAGGAATTAGAAAATTAATTTTATTTGGGTAAAAAGTGGTGTACGTACACATGCATGGTATGGTAAAAAATAGGGACTTTTAAAAAGTGGTTTTTATTCTTACCTATGAAAATTTAATTTATATCATCTGGGTATTTGAATAAATTACATATTTGGAAACTAAATTCAAAATTCAAAATTTCATATTACTAACCTTTTTTAACATTCATTTTTAGTGACTCAAATTTTTAGTTCAAGTGTGATAAATTCTAAAAAACAACAAAAACTCTTTCGCTTTTTGAGCTTTTTGTGGACCCAACTTCTTGCATCAGCCCATCATTCAAACCAAATCATGAATCAATAGACAAACATAACCAAAAAATATTTCATCTTCAATAAATCAATCATCTTATCATCAATCAATTGATTAGGTCATTGGTCTTGTATCTATATAGGATCGAATCTCCACCCCTTACACAAATTCTCCTTTCACACACCTTCACCTTAGAAAATCAAATCCGAAGGAGAAATTCCACATCACCCAACTTCCTTCCTTCGACTTGGCATCTATCCTTCGTGTTAGTGAGAGAATATTTTTTGGGGACCCATGCGAGATGCGTGGATGTCCATGTGATAGATTTCCATCCTTGGCAGATTCTCGCGTTTGAAGTTGGCAGAGGAGTTACACTCCCAATTAGCGATGAATTTTAACATCCCTCTTCAACCAATTGACCTGAAAATGAGTTATTCTTCATCATTCTTCATTCAAATTCATCCATTCTCACTTAATTTGATCTCTACACACATTCTCAAGCCATATCTTAGCACTTCTAGCATTTACTTCACTCTCAAGCAACACTTCAACACTTCATTGTAGCAGCAACACTCAATCAACTCTAGGGTATGTGTAGGCTCATGATGGGCCAAAAAGTGGCGATATGATGGGTATGTGTAGGGTATGTGGCTAATGACATTTTTTTTCCCCAAAATTGATGAAATAAAAAAGTTTTTTAATGGAGATTCTCAACTTTCCACCAATATAAATTATGTTTTACTTTGAATTTAAGAAATAATTATTATTCATTTTCTATTTGAATTATGACTAAAGTCTTGATTGATAGGTGATTAAAACATCTATAGCTTTCAAATAGTATCACATTTTTGAATCAAACATGTGTCACATTCTATGCTTCATACTATAGGATTAAAAAAATGAATTTCATGAAGTTTTGACCAAGCTATGGTCAAACATACGAAGTTTTTATATTTTTAAAAGTTGTAATAAAAACTCATAATTAATTATTTACCGGGAAAAAATTACAAAAAAATATGCATCACATTGGGACATGAGTCCTCTACTCATATCTAAAATCTTATAAAAAATGGTTATCATTTTATTGTGGTTATTGTGGTCGATAGACACCTACTTTTATTTTTCCCCGAAATTTTAGTACTCTGCATTGAAATTTCAAATTTTCACCAAATAGATTTTTTTAAACAAACCTAGTAGTTTAGAAACTACATTCAATTTTCTACAGATTCTATTGTTAGATATTTTTTAAATAATATAGATAAATTATTGAAATTTTTACGTCAAGTTGCCTAACTTTGATTTTTTTAAATTTTTTTCCACTTAAGGGCATGTTTTTTCCATGATGATCCTACACATACCCATAATTATCATCACTATAAGTAATATCAAGATCATAGTTTATAATAACTAACAATAAATTCAAGTTGTATTGTTTCCAAAATATTCTCATGACTCATATTTGAATGAAAAATTTGAAAATTTAGTATGAAACAAAATGAACCTTCAATTAAAACCATAATGAATTTTGTTAAATTTTGTATTTTCATCAGTACATTTAAGAATTCCTACATATTTCATAAGACATCAAGGTTTTGAGACCTTTTTTTGTTGATGTGGATCATTCCTATAAAATGGAAATTTTAAATAAACACCTTTTAGATTAATTTTAGGTAGTAGTCTTAGATTAGAAGAAAGAGAAGTAGAATTAGATAAAAAGAGTATTTGAGAAATGTTTTCAATTGCTATATTTTTCAATACAACCTATAATGAGCTTGTGGAAAGTCAATGAGAAATATTGTAATCAATCTATCACAATGACGAGTTATTTTCTATTTGGTGTTCATTCTATTGTGTTGAATATAAGCTACATTGTTGAGCTACCCTCTCTCCAATCACTCCATTAGTGACTGCATCAAGTGGTATACAATCAATTTTTTGAATCCTTTGGAAGGAAAATAATTCCAAGGGATCTATGTGAAAAATATTCTTACCTAAGGTATCCTACAAGAAGTTACCAACATAGGATTGACTCCAAGGAAGTTACAATCTTGTAGATAGACAATAAAATTAAAATATTTGTATTAGATCTAAGGCTCCACCAAGATGAGTACCTAGTATAACCAATATATGTGGGAATAATGGAAGAAATATTAGAAATGATGCGGAAAATAAAATTATGATTGTATGTGGTGTATATAGAGGATGTAAGAAAATAAATACAAAAACTCATGGCTGAGATAGACCACACAAAATTTGAAGAGCTCAAGAAAACCCTACTCACCTCCAACCAAACTACATATCAACTATAGTATTAGTAGGTAGGAAAGAAGCATTTGGATGTTTGAAAGGATTACTGAGAATTTTGTGATGAACATGATTGGGTGTGGTTAGTCCTAAGAGAAGTGCACAATGAATTCATATACCTTTACATACTATACAAAATCACAAAAAGGAAATTCATGTAGTAACAAGGCTAAGCATGGTTGGAGAGATCCCAACTAAGAAAGTGGTTAAAAATGAAAATTTTATAACTTACCGAGGTTACACTATATGGGTGAATTTTGATCGTTTGGATGATTATAAACCCTACAATTTGATATGTGATAGGGTGGAAAAGTAAAACCCTAGTACTCAAACTTGCAATTTTACAAGGGCTTACTTTTCCCCAATGGTAGGTGGGCTCCCCCTAATCATTAAATTCAAGATTTCCTAGGATATGAGATTGAATTGCAACCTAAAAGGTGAGCAAACCAATCCTAGGGTTTGAATTTAAGAACTTGGAAATGAATTTTGTATGAATTTCAATGATATGAATAATAAATGATGCAAATAAATTATTCTAATGCAAAGTCAGTGGATCTGGAAAGTCAAAGACAAATTCAGAGTTAAAAAATATACTAAGCAAACTTCTGTGCATATAGCTATGAATCTAGAATTGATTTTATAGGACTCAATCACCTAGGGTGACCATATCCTAGTAGATGAATCCAAAATCTTATTTCACTATCCTTTTGTGTCTAATATAAGCCTTCTTTCTTCCATGTCTCACTATTAGATCATTGTCGGGCATTGAGATAACCGAGTTTCTATATTTTTTCAAGTTGTAGGGTTTGAATGCAACAATGAATAAATGATCTTCAATCTTCCTCTAAAATTTTTTAGACCTATAACCTACACATTTAAAGAGAGAGGGACGATTATGCCATACAGAGACTTCTCTTAGTCAAACCCCGTGTTGGTGTTTCCACCTCCAAAATGGTAATGTCAATGAAAGAGATATTATCCTTTTGAGGGATAGAGGCTAAATGACAAATGAATGATGAATAAAAAATAGATGTAACTAACCACTTAGCTTTGATTCCTTGAAGGAGTAAAGTCATATAAATATAATCAAGGTTTAATTACAAATCAACTTGATATTTCTTGGATGACCTACAAGGGTTAGTCCTCATAAACAAAATGATAAAATAAACATGAATAAACTAACATAAAACTTTAGGGTATGTGGGATCATGATGGGCCAAAAAGTGGCAATATGATGGGTATGTGGTGATGACTTTTTTTTACCCAAAATTGATGAAACAAAAGGGTTTTAAAGGAAATTCTCAGCTTTCCAAAAATATAAATTATGCTTTACTTTGAATTTAATAAGTAATTATTATTCATTTTCTATTCAAATTACGACTGAAGTCCTAATTGATAGACTGATTGAAAAACATCTATAGCTTTCAAATGATATCACATTTTTAAATCCAAACATGTGTCACATTCTATGCTTTGCATACTATAGGATTAAAAAAAAAGAAAAATTGAATTTCTGAAGTTTTGACCAAGTTAAGGTGGTTAGACATACGAGCTTTTTATATTTTAAAAAGTTGTTATAAAAAATTCATAATTATTTATTTACTTGGAAAAAATTACAAAAAAATATGTATCACATTGGGACATGAGTCCTCTACCTATCTCAAAAATCTTATAAAAAATATTTATCATTTTATTGTGGTTAGGGTGGTTAGAGACACCTACTTCTTATGTTTTCCTGAAATTTAAGTACTATTGCATTGAAATTTCAAATTTTCACCAAATAGATTTCATTTTTTTAAACAAACCTAGTAGTTTAGAAACTACATTCAATTTTATACAGATTCTATTCTTATATATTTTTGAAATAATATAGATAACTTATTCAAATTTTTACGTCAAGTTTCCTAAATCTGATTTTTTGATTTTTTGCCACTTATGGGCCTATTTTTTCCATGATGATCTTGCACATACCCTTTACATGATGATTCAATATTGAAATGTTGCATAAATTTTCTTTTATTGCTCTTGACTTGTTAATAATTTCTTGATAATACTCTTAATTATAGATTGTCCAACTTATTTCTTGTTAGATTCTAAATGGTGAAATGAATAGGTATTTATAGGAAATAATTCTAATTTCCAAAAAAAAAAAATCTTGATAGATGTAATGTCAATTTCAAATAATAAAATTCTAACTCCAACATATTGAAATTTGGAGGAAAAATAGGGGGACCAAGTTTCCTAGGGAAACTTAGTCCTAGCCCTATTTTACGAGGTGTAAAGTGTAAGAAGAAAAATATTAAATGTTTGTTTTCATTTTGCATTTATGGGTTTTCTTGAAAAATTTCCAAATGGGCCATGGAATGTATAATTTAGGAAATTAGATGCACAGTTAGGTCCATGCACCTATGAGGGAGCAAAACATCATGTTAAATTCTCATGGTTGACAATTTATGATGCTATAATATGCAACAATGGGGATTATGCATAAGATATACTATGCCAACAAAGAGGACACTACCACAAAAATAACCATTCACACTACATACCATATGGCCATAGAAGGGAAGGACTTTGACCTATGGGAAGTGATGAGGGAGTAGTTGATGGAGAACCTACAAAAAATCAAAACCTCATGGAAAATTTCTTGTATGACATGCTTCTCATTTACCTAGTCTTCTACTTTTTGAAAAAGCTCCCAGATTTCAAAGGTAAATTATACCAAATGAACCTCCAAATAGTGGAACAAATAAATATGCACACTCAATAGTTTGTATAAAAACAAACATATACTACCATATACTATGGTTTCTTCAAGAGATTCCAATAGCAACTACAAGTTAAAGAGCATATACCATATTAACAATAAAGCAACACATTAATACCATTACTCTTTTGGGTAGAAAAGGACTACACATATATGGAGGTGGTGGAGCCACATCTAATGTGGATTCCCAAACCCCCCTATGAAATATCACAAAGGGAATATTTTGGGTAGGTATGTGGCAATAGATCTTGATTTGCATTCTCATTTTCAATTTGTAGATGATATTTCCTCAATGGGTATTTTTTAATTATTGAGGCAACAAAATTTAGGAGGTTTTTGGAAATGAATTCAATTTATTTAGGTAAAAAAATTAATGAGGATGCATGGAATATTTATTTTTCAATGCACCTTGAAACATTCAACAAATAATAGATTTTGTTTTATGGTTCAAGATAGGGTGACTCCCTATGTAATATATTAATTTTTTTTGGGCAGTTGGTCTATCTAATCACCTTCAATGCAAAATAATTCTTGATAGGTTTAGAACAAGGGTTAGTTACTGGAAATTTAAGTGGTTATCTTTCGTTGGACATCTTACCCTCCTAAAATCAATCTTGCAAGCTCTTCCTACTTATAGATTAATGGTGGTTTTTTCTCCTAATTTTTCTAAAGGATTTTTTCCTAAAAAATCTTTAGGTAGGGAATTTGATTTCTCATAAATAGAATATTATTATTTTCAACCAAGTTTGTAGGCCCAAGAAAAATGGAGGCCTTAGTCTTAGGAATTATAGGTTTAATCATCAAGCCTTGGTTGACAATGTTTTGGAGATGGTGCTAAAAATATAATCAACCTTGGGTTAAAATTCTTCACCATAAATATTTATGTGGTCTTATTGATAAAGAGGTTCTACGATTTTTTTTAGCTAGGATAGCATCTATAATTTAGAATATTATTGATAAGGTAGCATCTCTTGTTCTATGGGGTATTTTTTGTATTATCAATTGAAGTTGCAATACTCCTTTTTTTGACAAAATATTGGGATCTTTATCCTTTAATTCTCACAGCCTATCCCTATGTTCTAGCCTTAAGTATAATTGTTTTGGAGGATGGCTAGTCAAAATTTTCTAATTTCGAGATATCTTGACTATTGGGAAAAATTATCCTTACTTTTGGAAGGATTTGAGCTATTTAATAGTGGGTTTATCCAAATGATTTTGCTAATCTTTACATTATTTTGACTAATCATTCACTTTTTTTACCCAAGGTTGATGCCCTTGCTTGGGGCTATGATCCAAAGGGATTTATTCAATGTCTAATGGATAGTGGCTCTTAGAACATGATAGAAATTGAGATGAGATTTTCCCTTAATGGAAAAAATATGGAATATTTTTTTTTGCTGAAGTGTGACTTATTTATTTTTCTTCTTTATCAAAATAAATGGCTCACTTGGGTAAACATAAAAAAATATGTTCGAACTTGGTCTTCCAAATATGTTTTTATGGGGTTAGTGAGGAGTGTTCTTCTCATCTATTCTTTCAGTGTTATTTTTCAAAGCCGTTGGAGGCAATCGTGGTTTATTTGGAATGAACCTCTTTTCATGCTACTTCTTTGCCCAAATTGTATGGTATCTTAGGGAAACCTCTTTCTTTAGCTTCAATTTTTCTAGTTGCTTGGGATATATGTTCTATTTTCGTTCTTAGAAAATGTCTATTAGAGAGAAACTATTGGAGTTTTTAAGGTTATCAAAGTCTTCTTGACTATATATGGAAAAGGGTTTTAGATTTAGTTGAAAGAGCTTTACTAGCTAACTGTTTTATGCAGGTTGTTTTATTTGCTTTTGAAAATCTAATTTTAAAGAAGTTAGATTTGGGATATTCTAATATTCATACTAATACTAGTTGTAGGATTAAATCTTCAAATAAGGTGAATAAAACTAGTAAATGGTCCCCTATGTTGGGATATTTTATAACTAATACTGATGGCTTTCCATGAGCTAATATAGGTGCTATAGGGATTGGTGTTGTTGGAAGAGATAGTTTTGGATCAATTCACTTTTTTTCTCCTTAGCCATGGGGACTCTAACTATCTTAGTGGTTATGGGAAAAACATGCCAACTAGTTTTAAAAAATGTTATATGTGAGATGGGTGTTATGATTTTGGCTTACATTTTTGAATAAAGAAAAAACTTCAATGTTTTTTTTGAGATTAGATTTATATGTGGAGAGAATTCTTTGTTTATCACAAAATTTTGATTCCATCTCTTTTATTCATATTCCAAGTGAGTGGAATGTTGCAGTTGATTTTTTAGATAAATAGTTGTCTTATGTTAATCGTAACTAGAATTTCATGGACTTGAGATCCCTATCTTCAGATTAGTCTCCTCACCTTTTAAAAATCCTTCAAAATGATTATGGTTGATAGTTTATCATTTTATTTAGATTTTTTTAAACCTTTCTGATTTTGTGAATTCCTCTGAATACTGGAAATGATTAATTTGTAATAAACCTCCTGGAATTTCTACTAAAAATATATTTTACTGAACGATTATTGTTCGAAAATCTTTATATAATTTTCAAATTTAAAAGTTAATATATTTATTTGTTTTTGCAAAAAATAAAACCAGTAAATGCCATCGATGTTAAATATTGCAATTCTTGTCTGTAATTTATTCATGTTAGATAGTGTAGTAAGAATTATTCCCTACCCTTCATGAAATGACTTTAGTAATGAAGACAGGAAAGAAAAACGACAACTTTCTTTGACTATTGAATTTAAAAATTCCCAATAGATTTCGTCGATGTTAAATATGGCAATACTTGTCTCCAAATTATTGTTCATCCCAATGTACTAAAATTTGCTCACTACCTTTCATTGAACAACCTAAGCAGTGAAGACAGGAAGGAAACGGCACCTTTGCTAGCTTCAGTTTGGTGGGTAACATTCGAGACTGCACAAGATGGAGTAAAAGTCTACGATAATGTTGCCTTAAAATTCGGTGGGAGGTAGGGAACCAAGTTGAAGAACCTCCAAGTTCTGTGTGAACTCAAATAATGAAGACGGCTATTACTTAGGTTCCACTGGCAACCTCAACCTTGATGGATTCTCTATTCACACTCATTACTCACTACAATTGGACACTACGCCACGTATTCTGACTCTCTACAACACAGTTATTCGTCAGCATTTTCGTCCCAAACCAGAGCATTATGAACATGATATTATTATATCCCATCCCATCATTACAAATCTTTATAGATCATTCCTAATTCGTAAATCTTTGTCCACTGCTTAGATTTAAGTTCACAAGCACAAAATTTATCAAAATCAGTCTTGTGCTCTAAGCTTGGGGTTTAGACCTTAAGGTTTAGCCTTTTTACTAATCAGTGTTTTTAGATCTAGTTTTCTAATTACATTCATTTCAGGTTTGATTAGAGTAAGATTAACCCTTATTTGTGTGTCTTTACCATGATTAAATTTTGAGCATACATAAGGTCATATATCTTTGGTGCCACCTTCTCACTTTTTGTTTATCCTTCATTACGGATGATATGCCATTGCCATTAACCAATATATAAGTGTGCATCTTTTATTTTGGTTTTCTCTTATCTTTTATGGGTTTTGATCCTTCCATCCTTAATGCTTTCATCCCTTTCTATGTTATGGATGAGAATGTATTCTAAGGAGGTCTTTCTCTATCATGTGCCTATTTTTTCTGTCATAGAATTGCTTGACACTCATCCTTTTCTTTTAGATATTGTCATCTAACTTATCAATGAGCTTCATATTGGTCCTATCTCTTACAGATTTGGATAATAATGATCCTATACTAACTTATATTATCCTTTGGTAGTCATAATTCTTGTTAGATATATTGATATTTTAATACATTCTTTCCCTATTAATGACATCATTACGAATTGTTATGATACTCATGTTATATGTCATGATAGTCCTATGCACATCAATTCATGTGCTTTTGATGAACTAACTTTATTATACATAATGATTTGCCTTATGTTGATCATTATTTTACATATCATGTAAGTCATACTAATACTCGTGATAGACTTCTACATGGTGACACATCACATGATGATAGAATACACCACAATGTTAGCACATTAGCTTCTTGTGTGCATGGTACTGATCTTTTATTGCATGTCCATTCTTTAAATGATGATATTAGTTCTCACATAATAATGATTTATTATGTTGAGGCACAAATTTGTAATGTCATTTTTTTCTCAAGTCCCTTACCTTCTATGTGTCTTAGTCATATTTGAGCCATTGTTGATAATAGCTTTGAGACATCCTAAATGGGCCCTCTTTGTGTTAAAGGCTACAAAGATCCATAAATATCCTAAGTTTGGATCATTTCTAGTGTCCACCTTTGTGTTTTATGATTATTTTTTTTCAAAATTTCAAACTTTTAGGGAAGTTTATAATTCATCACTCTCTCCATGATCCTAAAAACCCACCTATATTCTTGTGGAAATTTTATAAGCATTGAGTTTATTGGTGTTTTAGAGTCTTGAGGTTCTTCTTACTTACTTCCTAGTTCCTCCTCACCCTAAATTTCTAAAACTTTTCTAATGTCTTTGTGAAATCTAGCTAATATGAAGCAATTTTTCCTTAATCTTCTATTGTTTTTTGGTTTTTATACGTTTTTGGTTTTGGGATGAATATGCAGTTAAAGAAAAATTTGTTCCAAAAGCCACACAATTTTCCATGTGCTGGATGCACAAATTTTTCTTATCATTCTTCTTCTTCTTCTTCTTTGACAGGGTGAAAAGGGATCAAAACAATAGGTCCGTAGGCCCAACACACCAATGACCTTAGTCCTCATTCTCGTGGTTGTACACCAGGAACTCAAAGTGCTTTTTCTAGTCAAGCTTGCCAATGCACTCCACACCAAAATCCCTCTAAAGGAAGGTGGCCATAGGAAAAGACAATGAGTGGTGTCTCTCGATGTCCATGGTTTGAAAGTCAGTAAGGAAGGGTAACCATACCATGTCTTCCCCATAATCAATGTGCCTGCGGAGGTCCATGGCATTTGGAATACCGACACCAATGATTACCACTTGCACAATTTCATTAAGCCCATTCAAGAACATGGAGTCGAACATTGCATGGCACAACACAATTATCCAGGGTGTCAAAGTTATTATCATTGAAACTCTACATGTTATTGCATTTTTCAAGTTCCATCTTTATGTTTTCATTTAGAATAAAACATAGTGTTTAGCTTAATTCATAGGTTGAGTAGTTGATTTCCATGTTGTAGGATTCTATGATATAATAGTAACTTATGGAAATTGGATTATGTCTATTGAACTTCTCCATTTTCTTTAACGGTTGTTGTTTTTTCATATTATGTTGTAAAAAGAGAAAGTGTTTTCTACAATTTTTGAATGTCTTTCATTAACTTTTGGAACTTTTATGCTTGATCGAATCTTAATGAACACTTCCCATTGGGGGATTGGAAAGATTGCACCGTCCTTGTGCTTTTCCTTTGTTGCTCGTTCTCTTCCCAAAAATGAAGGGTTGTGGCATTTTGTGTCTATTATATCATTCATAGGAGAATAATTGAGTTTGAAATGATGTAAAAGCTTTGGCACATCACCATTTTTTATGTTTTTATTTACATTTCCTTCTACCTTTTCTCCAAAATGAAAGAAGGGTTGGCTTTCTATAAAAATCTTGGAGGTATTTAGTGAGGCGTAAATTGGTCCCCCATTCGTTGAATTTCCCATAAGGCTATTAGAGAGGCACAAGCTTTGATAATCAATAGTTCTTTTTCTAGCACACTCAGTGGGACTGAAAAAACCTCACCTGATTAGAAGTCGGAAATATTTCTAAAATCAAGTTAGGGAAAGAGGCTAGAAATTTCATGCCCAAAATCCAAATAAGAGCATCCTTAAGGTGCCATTTCTAGTACTACTAGTTACCTTCCTTGGTATATAGGAAAAGAAGACTTACAAGTTCTGCATCACCTATAAGGAGTAACAAGGAGATAAGTAAAATCCTAAGCTCTAGAGCATTATATAATCCACCTAGAGGCCACATTTTCCAAATCATAACACCAATATACCTGATTCATAGGAATCTATTCTCCATGGCTCACGTAGTTGCCCTTGCTCTTAGAAATTTTGTAACCTAGGATAGTGGTAGTCCACTACAACTGCCCACACCCCCAGAAATATTCCCTATCATACCCACTAAGACCCTGAAGGCTATTCAAAAATTTTTTGGAGAAGACTTCAAAACCCCCTCTGAACACCTCTAAGATATAGCGGAGGTATCCAAGGTACATAACATAGTAGAGGAAAATATTGCTCCTAGGTTGTTGGTCACTTTTTTCAAAGGAAAATCTTAAGATTGGTATCAATCTTTGGCTTTTGGTTCTATCCGCTCTTGGGATCAGATCGGAGAGAGGTTGTTCGAATGCTTTTCAAAGAAGGGAGATTTCTCCTTGTTGCTACATCAATTAATCACCATCAAAAGAGCCCCACAAGAGGCGATGAGTGATTTCAACACCAAGTTTCATAAAACCTAGAAAAGAATCCTTATAACTACCTAACCCCCAGCTGTGATGGCGTTTATGTTCTACCTAAAGGCTTTCAATTAAGACATCGTGGTTATGATAACCTCTATGGGAGTGGATATTTTACCCAATGCATACAATTTGGCTATGTGTGTGGAGAATAGTTGGATCAATGTTGGGTAGCTTCCACCATAACCTCTGATGCTTGTATTTGTAGAAATCTCCAATGGTCCTTGGGAAGAAGCTACTCCAAGCACTTCCACTCCTTAAGTGGCGACATCAGCCACACCACAATCCATGTACATTTAGCCTGTTGCGCAACCAAGCATGTCAAGCTCTTCCTCTAGAGTAGTAGACGTCAACGATATGAAGAGTCTCATGTAGTCTTTTGCTAATGAGTTATTCCTCATCAAACGAAAGAAAGTGACAACTCTAAAGGAGGCCACTCAGACGTATCAAGGAGGAAGGCCATCCTATCAACAAAATGCATACCAAGGACTCTCCAAGGGAGGAGGTCAACAAATAGTGTCTACAAACCAGATAGTTCCAATCACTATGGTGCTACAGAAAATCAAGGAAAAATAGAATAAAGAATTAATCCCAAGCCAGAACAACTTGGCGAAAGATGAGAACGTATGTTGCTTCCCGTATAGTGATAGCCACATGCCTCAAAAATTTTTGAGGGGAAATCTGCAACAAAATATAGCAAAAAAAAGAAACAATGGCATGCTCCTAAATATAGAAGAATATTAGTCCCCTAAAATGGAAAATTCTCACTCTAGAGGGTATTTGAAGGATCATCATCGAAAAAATAGGCCCTTAAGTGGTAAAAATTTTAGAAAAATCAGAGTTAGGAAACTTCACGTAAAAATTTGAATAAGTTATCTATATTATTTCAAAAATATGTAATAATAGAATCTATAGCAAATTGAATGTAGTTTCTAAACTACTAGGTTTATTTCCATTAAAAAAAAAATCTATTTATAAAAAAATTGAAAACTCCCAATGTAGTATACTTTAAATTTCGTGGGGAAAAATAAGCAGTTGGTGTTTATCCTGACCACTCTAAACTGGCTAAATAAAATGATAATATTTTTTATAATATTTTAGACATAAGTAGAGTGACTCATGTTCGATGTGATGTATATTTTTTGTAATTTGTTTCCAAGTAAATAATTAATTATGAATTTTTTATTACAACTTTAAAAAAAAAATAAAAACTCAGATGTCCGGACACCTCTAATCCTGGTCAAAACTTCATGAAATTCATTTTTTTTATTTTTTTAATCCTATGAAGCAAAAAGCATGTAATCGTGATATATGTTTCGACCAAAATGTGATAATCGCTTTGAAAGCTATAGATGTTTCTTTTAACTAACCCCGCTAACTCAGACTTTAGTTGTAATTCAAATAAAAATGAATAATAATTATTTTGCCAAATCTAAAAGTAAAGCATAATTTATATTGATGGAAAGATGAGAATCTCCTTTAAAAACCCTTTTCATTTCATCAATTTTGGGTAAAAAAAAATCGTTAGCCACATGGGCCCTTACATATTGCCACTTTTTGGCCCATCATGATCCTACACATACTCTAGAGCACAAATGTAAGGAATGTTTATAGAACAAGAGTTGGATATTGCACTGGACCAAGCACTATTTTCATGGATGGAGGAACAAGATGCAGTATTCACAAATGAAGCTCTGACGACTAGTGCTCCACAAGTACAATCATACTACAACACAATATCCAAAAGAAGGCTTATGGGAGAATATGTACAACTAGATCTACTGCATCCAAATTTACGTCAACTACATTTGTAAGAAAAGTAGATTCCATAGGCCACTAGCCTCAGTAGTCATGAACCCCACTATTTCGAGAGAAGGAGTTGGATAAGATGTCGATCTCATTCATGATAGATCATTTTCCTAGGAAGACATGCTAGTCGGAATAGTGATGTGGTGGATCAATTGAAGAAGGTGCCTGCTAATGTATCTTTGTGGGACACTATATCTATTCTTGAACAAAAAATGTTGCTCTAGGAAGCATTAAAGAATGAGGGAAAAATACCACAAACGGATGCAACTTCGTCATGTGATCAAGATAAAGATAAATATCTTGCGTTAGATCCTTAATCTTTGAAAGCCACATCTTATGTGAACGATGCAAGAAATGTAAAAGAGAAAGAGCTAAGCAAGCGAAAGCCCACACATTTATTTTTGACACTTATTTTGGGAGCTAGTACAACATTCATGCCAAAACAAGTGGCCGATGCCTTGAAGATTATGTATGATCCCCTTGAAAAGGGAATCATGGAATTAGATAGGAAGAAGATTTTGACCGTCAGCTACATTAAAGATCTTCCTTTAACCCTGTTCTCATGTCCAAGCTAAATGGTCACACAAGAAATTGTGGTGATACACATTCCCCCGGTATTCAGAATGTGTATTTCAAGATATTCACAACAAATCTTGGTGGATATTTAGTGCTTGATTGGTCTCGAACCTAATATTAAGGACCAAGCATGGGGCAAAGATGAAAATATTGTCTAAATATTTGCCTCTAGAACTCATAGAGGAAAACACATTCTTATGCTTTGAAGCAACACATACCTCCTTCTCACAAGGGAAAATGTAATGTGTAGAGATGGTGGAAGATGAAGAAGACATGAGTGATCAGACCTGTGAAGAAGAGGTCCTCCTCAATAAATTCATCTACTCCAACCCATTCGACAATGTTCATGTGATAAGACTAGGCACCTATGTGATCTTCGATGACGATCAAGTATTTCAAAAATTTATAAAGCATTAGGAAGAATATGATGATCCAAGTGAAAACCGTCTATGGACATTATATTTTAATACCAGTGCTAGATGCAAAGCTGATTTTGGAGTAGGTGTCTGACTAGTGTCCCTAATAGGATCAAAGATGCTCAAGGCTTTTCATTTTTAGTTCCCATTCTTGAACAATTATGTGGAATATGAAGCCTTGGTTCATGGTCTAATTCTTGCAGAATGAATAGGTGTAAAGAGAATACAAGCATTCAGAGATTCAAAGTTAGTTGTGAGCTAGACCCATAGGTAAGTAGCTACAAAGAATACAAGAATGAAGTCGTATAGACATTAGATATAGGAATTTATTGAAATTTTTAAAGCTTTTAATATACAAGTCATTCCCCAATCTCAAAATAGTGTTGCCAATCAGATGGCTTCAATCGGTTCAAAATTTGAACCAGTTTCCAATTCAACAACGAAGTAGAATGCAATACAGATAATTGTATGACGAAAAATTCCTGACAATGATCAAAATTAACAAGTATTTTAGGATGATATACAAATCATCACATTTTATAGAAATTGGGAAGTGTTTCTAACCATTCATAACTAGAAAGAAAATCACTCGAAGTGGAAGTTATCCACATAAAATGAAATAAGCTTCCTCGAGGTTTAATCTCCCTTGAAAATATTTTTGATTATGAGGACACAAGAAATAGAAAACAAAGGTTCACTACAGATGTGAGGTATTATGAAGAGCTTGATGTCGGAAGTGGTAGAAAATTAAAGGTTAGAAGGGGCGTTCCACATAAGGATAAGGAAAGACTAAAGGATCTATGTTCTAAATATGACTAAGTCATAGCCTCGACCTATGATGATCTTAGAGGGTATGATTTGGGCATAATTCAACATAATATTGACTTAGTTGAAGGATCAAAGCCCATCAAAAAATATAAAGGTTGGTTAATCCGAAGGTCAAGGCGTTGATGGCAAAAGATCTCATCAAATTAATCCAATCAACGATCATATATCTAATTAAACATTCTACCTAGGTGTCTAATTTGGTACCAATTTGGAAAAAGAATGGCAATATTAGGCTCTATGTTGATTTCAGTGATTTGAATAAAGCCTCACTAAAAGACCACTACCCTTTTCCATCAATGGAGAAAATCCTACAGACTATGGCTGGGTCGGAGATGTTTTCATTGCTCGATGGTTTCTCAGGTTATAACTAGGTACTTGTAAAGGAAGGTGACCAACACAAAACAACATTTACTACTTACTGGGGAATGATCATATACTCAAAAATTCAATTCAGACTTTCAAATGTTGGTGTGACTTTTCAACAAGCAATGGATATTTCTTTTAGAGGATTAATTAATCAAATTATTTTAATATATCTGGATGACCTAACGGTCTTTTCAAAGTCAAAGGATGATCACTTTGATCATCTAGAAAAGGTTTTCCAAAAATGTCAAAATTTTGAGATTTCCTTAAATCCCAAGAAATATGTTTTTGAAGTGCTCCAAGGAAAGCTACTTGGCTTTGTGGTATCAAAGGAAGGAATATCGATAGACCTCGAAAGGGTGAGATATATAATGGAGTTTCCTCTACTAGCAAATCAAAAAGCGTTGTAGTCTTTTCTAGGGAAGATCAACTTTATCAGTTGGTTTATTTCAAACTTCACAAGAATCGTAACGACCTATCACACTAATGCTCAAAAAGAACATAATGTTCAAATGGACCCCCAAAGATAAAACAACTTTCAATAAAATAAAGGTAGCTATCTCTATCACCCCATTGTTGGCTAACCCAGAGTTTTCCAAGGATTTTCTACTCTATGTATACAACAACCAACATAGCATAGCTTCAATACTCACTTAGAAGGATGAAGGAAATATGATGCAATACAGAGGAAGAAAACAACTCAACTCACTTTTTTCTTGACGACAAATCAAGTTACCAAACTAAAGCTTTCATTGAGACAAACAACCTCCAATGCAATCATATTTTTCAAGGCACTTTTCCTTTACAAATCCTTGATTCAAAGCACTTCAATTGAGACATAAGACTCAAACCACTTATTGATTATACACAACACATTTAGATAACAACAAATTGATGGAATCAAACTCTTTTCTCAACACAAACTCTTAAACAAGTGCATTTACAAAGGTGATTGTCCAAAACAACAATTAGGTCCTTTAGGCCACACCCACAAAGCAATATCAATCTTCCAAGCCCATTTAAATATTTCTATCATTTCCAATACATGTAAATAGGTCTTCGCCAACACATTAGTCCATTCTCAAAATTCCATTCAAGACATTATTTCAAATACCAATTCAAAACCTTCATTTTCTATCCCAACATTTTAGGCCTCCAAAGAATTGTCAGAGTTTTTCTTTCAAAATATACACTAAAACTTCAAGAAAATCATATATTTAGATACCCATTATCCTTTTTTAAAACATATTACAAAATGGACATGAGGTCTTTTGGAATGCTTGAGTCAAAAAATGACTATTTCTGTCTGTGCTTAAAACTAATTTGGTTTGCAACAAATAAGGCTTATTGGTTTATATGCCCCCAAACTTAATTCCTCTAAA
This sequence comes from Sequoia sempervirens, assembly GCA_007258455.2. Taxonomy (NCBI): domain Eukaryota; kingdom Viridiplantae; phylum Streptophyta; class Pinopsida; order Cupressales; family Cupressaceae; genus Sequoia; species Sequoia sempervirens. Next base: position 30,018 of record VDFB02151525.1, read on the forward strand.
CCAATACTTGGAAAAAATTAAATTAAATTTTCCTAAGCTTATTACACCTTCAAAATTTCATTTCCTCAATAAATTTTGCAAACCCTAGGTGTTAATCACATGCAAGTCTCTGTTTTCTAATAGTACATAGATTTTTCATTCTAAAACTTTACTTTCTATGCCTTAAACCTTAGCCATTCAAACAAAAAATTCAAAAATATGAAAGTAGATGCTACTAAGAAAATTTCCACCAAATCTTAGCGAATTTCAATGGATAAATTGAGAGAAACCCAAAATTATATGTTGTAGGTTACCTTAAATCAGGGTTTTCACAATTTCTACAAAAATTACAATATCTCTTTCAAAATTTCACCAATTTGCATAAAAAAAAAAAGAAACTAGAAGGTGATTGAGACCATTACCACATACAACCAATTAAGCATTCGTTTGATCCCGTAAAAATCCATACAAAGGCTAGAAACAATAAAATTATGTAGAAAATGCTTATAAACAAAGTTCTTCTTCATTCAATCTTTAAAATTCAATCACCCACAAATAAAAAATCGATTTCAAAGAATTTTTAAAGGCATTAAAACATGTCCTTTCAGTTTTAAACTACCTTCAAGTGCATAACTAATCTAATATGACTCTTCACCTTCCCACTTTCACACTTTTTG
>VDFB02151528.1:0-12542 GCA_007258455.2 Sequoia sempervirens
CGACTACTATCTTTGATATTTTGGTTTAATAGAGAGTGGAACTGCAATGAGTCAGAATAGTGGAATAGTTTCTCAGATCTATCTGGAGATGGGGGTCTCTTGGTTTATAGTTGTAAGAGATATGGAACCCTTTGAGTGATAGAATCGATTGGCCATGCAATCCCATCGTCTAGAAGATGCAAGGGTTACCAAAAAAAGAAGAAATTTTGTTCTACATGAAAAGATGTCACGATGATGTGGCTGTGTGCGTCAAAAAGACCTACCAGGTGATTGTTATTATTGGATGTCTTTATCTTCTAAGAAAAACGAGATTTTTTATTTTGATTTATAGATCTACCCAACAGAGATGGGAAATTAGAGACGTTCGCTTGACTCAAATAGTGAAAGGAAGTATGACAATTAGCTTTTTTTCCAAGACTTTTAGTGCAGAATAAAAAAATTGACTATTTTTCTAAAAATGGACAGATGTGGGTACGCATGATCTGGTGATTGCAATAACATGTGTTTTTTATACTTTGGGGATGCAAGGTGTAATGCACTGGGCCCCTTGGAATTGTTATGTACAAGGGGAGAATGATAATGGTTTGTAAAAGTAAATCATTTACACATGCTTTGATTTTTTATGAGTTTGATGAGCAGTGGAGATCTAAATATGAAGATGTTGTATCACCCCATTATTTGTGTCCTAGAGCAATTTCTGTTGGGGGGATTATATTTGGATAATTTAGAAGAAACCATGTATATGGTTGAATATATATGGCTTTTACAAACCATTGCCATTCTCCCCCTCTACATAACAACTCCCAAGGCCTGGTGCATTATACCTTGCATCCCTAAAATATAACGAAACCTGCTATTGATATCTGCATTCAGATCATACGTACCCGCACCTGCTCCATCTTTAGAAAAGTAGTAGATTTTTTTATTTTGTACAAAAATTCTTGGAAAAAGGCTGATTGCCATGCCCCCTTTCACTTTTTTGTGCCAAGTGAACGCGTCTAATTTCCCATTTCTGTCCTACAGATCTATAAATCAAAACAAAGAGTTCATTTGTTTTGACAAGATAAGTATTTCCAATTACAACAGTTACCAGATAAGTGTTTTCCTTTGAATCAAACATGAGGTGCACAGCCACATCATCAGGATATTTTTTCATGTAAAATGAAATACTGCTTTTTCCTGTCACCTTTGCATCTTCAAGACACTCGGATTGCATAGTCAATGGATTGATGACTCGAAGGGTCCCATTTATCTTACTACTATAAACCAAGAGGAATTCATCTTCAGCTCTGATAAACCATTGCAAGTCTCTGCATCGTTATTCAGATCAGGCATACCCACACCTGCCCCATTTTGAGAGAAACGGTAGATTTTGTGATACTGCACTAAAATGCTTGGAAGCTAATTGGCATACTTCCTTTCACTCTTTGAGCCAAGTAAACGAATCTAATTTCCCATCTATGTTGTACAGATATATAAATCTGAACAACAAAAAGACCTCCAATAATAACAATTACCTATAAGTCTTTTCTTTTGAATCAAACTTGAGGCGCACAACCACATCTTCATGATATCTTATCATGTAGAACGAAGTCCTGGTTTTGTTGGTCACCCTTGCATCTTCAAGACACTGGGATTGCGTGGTCAATGGATTGATCACTTGAAGGGTTCCATATTGTTTGCTGTTTATCTCCGTCCACCCCTTCAAATTGGTATTAGAGCACTGATTATAAGCGTTTGTATTTGAACAGAGCTAGGTCATGAGGTCGCAGCTGCAGCTGCCAGCCTGTCGATAAGAAAGGATATCAAAGCCTGGTTTGAAGATTGCCAGATTTGAATATTATTCGGTCTCAACAGTTAAGAGAAGGTTGCTGCTGGAGATCGTTGATCAAGATAAGTCGAATGTGTTGACATCGAACAAGAAATTGCAGTTAAAGAAAAGAGTGAAGGCCGGAGGCAGAGGAATAATTCACACACAGTAAAAATTAAAACATAAAAAATTAATTTTTAACACACAGAGCTGCTGCTCGTAATTTTCTGTTTGCTCACATTCACCTTCTTCTCATTCTCCTTCAACTGTTCAAAAAATAAATTACAATTCTAAAATATATGCTAAGGTAAAAAGTCACGTGAAAGAATTTCACGGATGAGAGGGAACGAAATTACAATTTTTCAAATTCACCTAACTTATTTTTCCCCCGTCAAAATGCATTTAATACAATGTCCTTTTCATAATATTCAAACTTAAATATTAATTCTTTCATATCCCAAAACTTTCTGGCGGTGGCGGCTTTCTCCATAGTTCCCCGCGGTATCGCGATGGTTAAATTCTTGATTGCGATATTGCGGGTAGCGGTTAGTTGACAGCCCGGTAAACTGCGGCGGTTAAAAATAAAACAAACTTTTACGGAGTCTCCCGTGATATTGCGATGAATATTTTATTGATTGTGATATAGCGGGCATTGGCTGGAGGTACGGCAGGCGGTTGATATAAAACAAAAAGACTACGGAAGTCTCCCGCGATATCGCAATGGCTAATTTATTGATTGTGATATAGCGGGCAGTGGTTGGCGGGGACGGCGGTAGTTAGGGTTAATATTCCAACACTCCCCCTTAAGCATAAATGCGCTGTCCACCATGCCCAATCTGTTCCTTTGAAAAATAAAATTATCTCTTCCCAGCGGCTTTGTAAAATATCTGCACTTTGTTCTTCTGATCTGCAAAATTCTAAAAATATATCACCATTGTTAATTAATTCTCTGATAAAATGATACCTTGTATCAATGTGCTTGCTTCTCTTGTGAAAGACTGGATTCTTTGAAAGAGCTATGGCTGAATTGTTATCACAGTAAATTTTTGTTGCCTCCATTTGTTCAATTTGCAATTCTTTCAAAATTCTTCTCATCCATACTCCCTGACATGCTGCACTTGTGGCTACCACATACTCTGCTTCGGCTGATGAAAGACAAACTATTGGCTGCTTCTTTGAAGACCATGAGACAACCCCTGTCCCAAAATTAAATACATAACCAGACGTGCTTTTTCTATCATCAATGCTGCCAGCACAGTCACTGTCTGTGTATCCTATGAGTTTGAACTTATCTGAACTTGAATACTTGATGCCAAAATTTCTTGTTCCACTTACATACCTTAAAATTATCTTCCCTGCTTTCCAATGGGTGTCTTTTGGTGTTTCCATAAACCTGGAAATCAAACTTACTCCATACATAATGTCTGGCCTTGTGGCTGTGAGATACATGAGACTTCCAACAAGCCTCTTAAACAAAGTTGGATCAACATTAGACCCTCTATCATCCTTGCTTAGTTTCAGAATTGCCATCAGAGGGTGTTGGTGCTGGCTCTTGTAATTTCATCATATTAAACTCTTCAAAATGTCATTTGCATATTTTGATCGCAGGAATAAAATACCTACTACTTTACTCACTCAATGCCCAAGAAATACTTCATCAGACCTAAGTCTATCATTTCAAATTCTTTCTTCATGTTTGCCTTGAGCAGATCAATTGACAAATTTCCAGTGAAGATTAAATCATCAACATATAAGCATACTATCAGTATTTCACCTTCTTCATTCATTTTGGTATATAGTGTGGGCTCACTGCTACATCTATTAAACCCATTCAACAAAAGATAACTGTCTATTCTGTTGTACCAAGCTCTTTGGGCTTGCTTCAATCCATGTTGCCTTTTCTAATTTGTAAACTTTAGCCTTATAGTTGACTCAAAAACTTTATATCCAGGTGGCTGTTCCACATAAACTTCTTCTAAATAACTATTTAAAAAAGCTGACTTTACATCCATTTGAGATACAGACCACTTATTCTGAGCTGCTAATGCTAAAATCATTCTGATAGTATCCAATCTTGCTACAGGTGCAAATGTTTCATTGTAATCAATTCCAGGCTGTTGTGAATAGCCCTTTACAACCAATCTTGCTTTAAGCTTCTGAACTTCATCTTTTTCATTCAATTTGGTTTTATAAATCCATTTCACTCCAATTACATCTTTGTCTTTTGGAAGACTGACTAGTTCCCATGTCTGATTCTTTTCAATTGCTTCAATCTCTTCATCCATAGCACTTACCCATTTATCATCTTTGACTGCATCTTCAAAATGAACTGGATCTTCTATTTGAGAATAAAATGCACAAAGAGAAATCTGATCTGAATTATTCTCACCTTCATTTTGCTCATATATATCTCTTATGCTTCTGATTTTCTGTCTTCTCAGACTTGCCAATGTAGGATTTGACATATCACTTGAACTTGTGGAATGTGGACCAGATGGTCCTGCTGTAGATGGTGTTTGTTGTCCTCTTGTTGGACTGCTTCCTTGAATGATTGAGGTTGTTCTTATAGTCGATGCTGGTGTCACTTGTGGACCACTTTGCCGAGCTTGAATGGGAGTGGGAGGAGTCACAATAGTTGGAATATTTGTTGATGCTGGAACTTCATTCTCCTCTTGAGGTATACTAGCTGAAATATTGACTGTCTTCTCTATACTTCCATCCCATGCTTCATCTTCTACAAATTGTACATCTTTGCTGATTATAACTTTCTTTGTTGTTGGATTATAGAGCTTATAAGCTTTGGATTCTTCACTGTATCCAACAAATATACATTTTTCTCCTTTGTTATCTAGCTTCCTTCTCAATTCATCAGGCACATGTGCATATGCAACACATCCAAATACTCTCATGTGAGTAACACTGTGTTTTCTTCCTGTCCATGCTTCTTCAGGTACCATATTCATAACACTTTTTGTTGGACACCTATTCATTATATAGGCTGCACAAGATATTGCTTCTGCCCAATATTCATTTGACAAATGTTTGGCTTTCAACATGCTTCTAGCCATTTCCATGATTGTTCTATTTTTCCTTTCAGCTACTCCATTTTGCTGAGGTGTGTATCTAGTTGTGAATTGCTTGAAAATTCCATGATCTTTGCAAAAATTAAAAAATTCTCTTGAAATATACTCACCACCTCTATCTGTTCTCAACACTTTGATATAATAACCACTTTGCTTTTCAACCAAATTCTTGAACTGACAAAACAGATCAAACACTTCATTTTTCTGCTTTAGAAAATAGACCCATGTTTTTCTTGAATAATCATCAATGAATGTCAGAAAATAAAAACTACCACCTATTGAAAGTGTTTGCATAGGTCCACACAAATCTGAATGTATAATTTCCAAAGGGGCTTTTGCTCTAGTTGACTTTCCTGCTGGAAATGATTCTCTATGTTGTTTTCCTAAAATGCACCCTTCACATACCCTTTCTGGTTTTTCTATTAAAGGTAGTCCTTTGACCATGCCTTCCTATGAAGCAAATTTAAACCTCCAAAGTTGAGATGCCCAAACTTCGTGCCAACCAGCCATCTTTTTATTCTCACTTTGAAAGATTGTCTACACTTACCAAGTAGTTTCTTTCTACCCACTTGTGAATTCATTAAGTGTTGTGCTTGAGCATAATTTATATTCAAATCTGGCCTTATCTTTAAGGGAAACATTCTGTTGTTTGTCATTCTGACTTTTGCAATAAGCTGGTTGCTTGGGTATTTGTCTAAAATTGTGCATAGACCATTCTTGAAGGTTACTCTATACCCTTTTTGAACCAGTTGCCCTACACTTATTAGGTTATGTTTCAGACCAGGCACAAAATACACATCCGAAATATACTTTTTCTCCCCCTGTTTAGTTAGAATATTGACATCTCCTTCTTTTCCTTTGACCTACACCTTGCTGTTTCAAATATTACTCAATGTAACATCGACTTACATTCTATTGAACTGTTTATTTCTAGATTCCCTGTCATATGATTGCTACAGCCTGAATCTAAAAACCATACATCTTTTTCATTTGCTTGAGCAACATTACAAGCTAAAAAGTTTGTGCTCTTATCTGAATTCTGATTTTGACCTTCTCTTGAAAAAATTGCATTTTGTCTATTATTGTCATACTGCTTCTTTCTACACTCATTCATATAATGCCCATATTTTTTACAATAGTGACATTGGACTTGAGATTTCTCATACCTTTGATTTTGTGATTGATTCTGTGTTGGGTTTTGGCTTGAGCCTTGATTGCTGCCTCTTCCACTTGAGCTTGATAAAATGTATCTTTCACCTCTGTAAGAGTTTCTTCCTCTTCCTCTTGATCTACCAGCTTCTTCTTGGATCGACTAAGCCCGAAGCCTTTTGAAAGTATGCTCCAGTGATGTATCTGCTGACCTTTTCAACCTTTGTTCATGAGAAATTAGAGATGCATACAGCTCATCAACTGAGAATTGTGAGAGATCCTTTGTCTCTTCTATAGCAACTACAACTAGTAGAAATTTTGTGGGCAAACTCCTTAAGATCTTTTCAACAACTCTGGTATCTTCCAGATTTTCTCCATGAGACCTAATTTGATTAACCATCCCAATGACTTGGGTGTAGAATGAATCTATAGATTCATTGTCCTTCATACATATTGTTTCAAAATCTCTTCTCAGCATTTGTAGCTTTGCTGTTTTAACTTTTTCCATGCCTTGATAGGCTGTTTGAAGTATGTCCCATGCTTGTTTGGACTTTGTTGCTGCTGAAATCCTTGGAAATATGCTCTCATGTACAGCTTGAAACAGATAAAATAAAGCCTTTGAATCTTTCTTTCTTGTGTATTTTAATAAGTCTTTCTCTGCTTGTGCTAAAGCATTGTATGCTACTGCATCTGCTGGCTCTGCAAATCCATTCTCTACTAAATCCCATATATCCTGTGAGCTAAATAGTGCTTTCATTGTAATTGACTAGTACTCATAATTCTTCCCATTAAACTATGGAATTTGTGGGTTTGTCAAGCTTGTGCTTGCTGCCATTTTTGAAATTTACCCAGATAATCTGCTTTGATAAAATTGACTCTGATAATCAAACTTGCTCTGATACTCAAACTTGCTCTGATACCATGTGAAGGCCAGAGGCAGAGGAATAATTCACACACAGTAAAAATTAAAACATAAAAAATTAATTTTTAACACACAGAGATGCTGCTCGTAATTTTCTGTTTGCTCACATTCACCTTCTTCTCATTCTCCTTCAACTGTTCAAAAAATAAATTACAATTACAAAATATATGCTAAGGTAAAAAGTCACGTGAAAGAATTTCACGGATGAGAGGGAACGAAATTACAATTTTTCAAATTCACCTAACTTATTTTTCCCCCGTCAAAATGCATTTAATACAATGTCCTTTTCATAATATTCAAACTTAAATATTAATTCTTTCATATCCCGAAACTTTTTGGTGGTGGCGGCTTTCTCCATAGTTCCCCGCGGTATCGCGATGGTTAAATTCTTGATTGCGATATTGTGGGCAGCGGTTAGTTGACGGCCCGGTAAACTGCGGCGGTTAAAAATAAACCAAACTTTTACGGAGTCTCCCATGATATCGCGATGAATATTTTATTGATTGCGATATAGCGGGCATTGGCTGGAGGTATGGCAGGCGGTTGATATAAAACAAAAAGACTACGGAAGTCTCCCACGGTATCGCAATGGCTAATTTATTGATTGCGATATAGCGGGCAGTGGTTGGCGGGGACGGTGGCAGTTAGGGTTAATATTCCAACAAAGAGTTGTTGATAGGAAGAAGATCTAAGTAGAGAAAGTAGGTTGGATCAGAGTCTTGGAGAACTTGAAGGAGATTGCTGGCAGAAGGTGTTAATCTCTGTCATACTCTAATCTGAAGCCATCCAAGAGACTTACAGAGAGCTGCTGCCATGCAAGTGAGGAGATCATTACTGTTTAAGGCAAATAATAGATCTTTTGAAGCCCCCAGGCTGTCATTACTAAAGAAAAATTCGAAGCCCGGAGATTGCCAAAATTGAAGCTGATCGTTTTCGCGATTTAAAAGGAGAAGTCAAGTTGCAGAAATCTTAAGTTAACTGCCAACCAAAGAGGCAGATCACACCTGATGGAAAGTCATAAGTTTTAAAAGGCCATAGCTGAAGGTGGAAATTGCAGATCGCAGCAGACATCATAGTTGAATTTGCGAAAGAAAAGATAATTAATATTTATGTGTTGGATTGTTATGTGTATTGGTTTTATCTAAGGATAGGCGCCGCTGATCATAGTCAAGCCAGATCAAAAGAATGAAAAGTGGACCTGCTGTGTAAAGTAATTAAAGAAGATAGTGGGAGATTAGGTGCTGGAGCCATTGCAAGTCAAAAGGAAATGCTGATCAGAGAAACCACACATTTTTATATATTTATTTTTTTATATCCACACATTTTTCCCACTTAGCTCTTATCTATTCCTATATATATTCCATTATATTCATTTAATTTTAGCATTTATGACACTTATACCTATCTTATGCACATGCTCTAATATAATTACTAGTTATTGCCAGTATCCCCATTTTTTTCAATTCAAAATTTTAAATTTCAAAGTTGGCAGAGAGTCGCCCAACCAGCTACCATGATGTTGTGAATAGTAAATTGAAAGGATATGTAGAGAACTGCGAGTGGCCCAGGTTGCCCATGACTCCAGGAATTTTTGGTGTATGCTGCAGAATATACTACGAGATGCGTGAAATCGAGTACACTGTGTGACCAACAAATTGGAGTAACATGCATGCGAGCAGCAATATTAGGGTGTGAGGAGGTGAAACTAGTTGTGCAAAAGAAAAGAAAAGCTGGAGAATATGTGTAAGAGGAAAATAGGAGAAATTAGAATGTAAGTGGTATTTCTAGATTATAATAGTATATAGAAGTTGAAACCTTTAAAGTGCAGTCTTGAGCCATGTCTGTAGGAAGAGGGATTCCATTCCTTGTGTTCTTGTTTGTTTACTTATGTTTTTGAATTACTCCTGTTGTTTTGTGTGTTAGAGAGTATATATATGTATATATGTGCATGCGTGTGTTTATGTTTGGGACAGGAACTAGGACGAATGTGCAATCCTAACTGAGAGTCACCTGGAGCAAAATTTTTGTTAATGTGAGGATCTGTAGAAGTGGGTTTAGGCTGCTGTAGGATTAGGTGCAGCAAAGAATATCTTGATTTCTTGGAAGGATACAATGATTTCTCACAGTAATGTGACTTTCTCTAATTTACAAGTCCATGGAATGAATGATCTATAACCCTATCAACATGGTATCAAAGCGGGCTACAATTCTAGGAGGAAGTACAATGTCCATTCTTTAGAGTTTGCAAGTGTTTAATGATGGAAATGATTGAGGGTGGGAATTTGGCTCTGTAACAAAGAAGGTTGCAGTTAGGAGAGTTGCAGAGGTGAGAAAGGGTGATTCAAGATAGTAAGATGTCGAGAAGGAGAAAAACAAAAAAAGTTGTTGCAATAGCAGAGGATGCAAGCAAGATTTGCGTTGTACTGATAAGTATCAAGAGAATACACAAGAGGATGGATGTCTTTAAAGATAATAAGAGGAGGTCATACTCATGAAAGGGTGGATGAAGAAAGTATTGAAGTTTCAGCTGTAAACTTCTAAAAATGTTCGAGGCTATGTCCTTGAGGAAGACTGGGGAGTGATTAGAAACCTCAGAGGATAAAGATAGAAGAAACTATGATGTGAAAAGTAGGTAGCAATGAAGGAAATTCTAGAAGCTGATGGTCTTGGTAAAGGGAGCTTGCCACTGGAGGAGAAAGGCGAGCAAGAGTGTCACGAGGAAGTTAAAGAAGAGGAATGGAGAAGAGAGGTTGCATGTAAGGAAATGAGGGTTCATATGGTACTGCAAGTAAGTGCGATGAAGGAGCAGTTTTTGTGTGAGGCTGCAAGGTGGTCATGGAGGAGTTGCAAGTGAGAACAACAAAAGAAGAATACATGAGAATGGTGCATAGGTGTTGTTGCAATTGACTGCAGCTAAAGAGCATAGGGAAGATGTCATAATAAAGATGATACAATTAGGTACAACAAAGGAAAGATGCGCGCATGAATCTGTAACTGGAGTTGATTCACTTACAGAGATGCTACAAGTTGGAGTGGTAGATCAAAGTAGAGTGATATTGATAGTGAGAATAGAGAAGGATGCTAGAGAGATTTCCACAGTATATGTAGCTGGAAAGTAGGAATTGGGAGTTGCACGAGATGTTACAAGTACATTGCAGCAAGGGAAGCTAACTATGAAGATGTGCATGTTCATAGTAGGACCTCCAAGGTGCTACAAGTGGGAGTGGCGAGTCGCAATGAAATGATGTTGATAATGAATACAAACAAGAAGGGCGAGCAAAATGCCACAGGAGAAATATTGTAAGTAGAGATAATAATAAGAAATAAAACCCAACAAGTGTGGAGGCAAAAGAGGATAGGATGAACAATGTTGTGCATAAGGTGCTGCAAGTAGCGATAAAACTATGATAGTAGAGAAGTAATACAAGCAAGCGCAAAGTATGATGGGCAAAAATGTAATACCCCATTTTTCCGAGAAATAATTTGTATTGATTTAATATATCAAAGTTACTTTTAAATGGCAGTGGATTTAGTGGTGTTATTATTTAAGTTTAAATATTATAAAGTATATTTATATTTAGATGTAAATAAAAAGATGTTTATTTATCAATATTGATTAGCTCAAGATTTAAACATATTAAGAACACCATCATTAATATATAGATTGGAATCCAATATAAATATGATAAAAAAGAACAAATAGCATCTTTAAAGAATTTAATTAAATCAATTTCATCGCATTTACTTATAATTATAAATACCTTTGAATAATAAGTTCAATACTTATTTAATTCAAAACACTTGGAAAGGTCACTCTCATGCTAGGAAGATTTCAATGGTATTGACCCTCTATCACATTTCATGTTTAAGACACTAGGAAATTGAAAATAAACAAATAAAATAGTCAATGTAACTGAATTAATGAGGCATAGGCTACAATGGGCTTGTTGTGTAGGAATTTATTGCAGAGGACAAGAGGGATGACATGGGAATGGGTTTCATGATGAGTGAAGTGTGTACTTGCAACTCCCATAAATATAATATGGGCTTGTATTTCTAGCCAAAAAAGAAGGAAACATAACTAAAAGTTGTGGGGGAAATGGAACATAGTATGATTGACCCACAACCCTCCATTAAAACACAATTTTGAGGTAGTATGAGGGCATGAAAAGCACAAAACTAGAGTAGGAGAAAGCATGAGCACACACACACACACACACACACACACACACAAAGGGTAGAATAGATAAAAGGGTTGTGTAGCCATGAGTCTATCAAGTTGCCTAGAGGAACAATAATTGGGGCCTAGTAATAAAATACCTTAAAGAAATGTTGTCTCATGGCATGCAAAGATTATAGGATGCTCCCAAAATGTATTCGTTGAAAAGGTTGTAGAAACATTGAGGAAAATGCATCTAGCAAGTGAAAGTCAAAACTACACAACCTTTAATGAGCATCCTCCCTACCTTTATGAATGAGATCTCATAAAGAGGCTATGGACATCCCTCAAAGGACGAGTTTCATCAACCATAGGGGGACAAGACAAGAATTTCATTTTAATATAGAGAGACGTAGTGAATATTTTACTTCGACAAAGGAAACAAGAACATTTTACACACAAATAATTGCAAAGATTTTAAGCGAGATTAATGAACAATAATGACTAGTGTTTGGTAGTTCTATTGTACTTCATTTTCACTTCTCTTTTTTCAATGCAACATTTTCTTGTAAGACCTGAACAAGAGCTTACATCTTTTGTTCAATATAATCTTTCTTAGGAATTGAAACTCTTCTATATCAATAATGGACTCATCAACTTATTTAAATTTAATTGCACTTAATTATCATTTATGTTGATTAGGAATCTAGTCACTATTCAAATGTCATGGGATTAAGATGCACATATTCGTTAGAGAATATTACTTTTGTGCGGTTGCTTCAATCGTTACAATACTTAGTAAAATGTGTGCATAAGTTTTCAAATTGTGAAGAGTCTACTTCAACATGAGCATTTGTATTATGAATTCTACACCAATTATTCATCGCAAGATCACCTAAATTCACTTTCGATGTAGACTTTTCATCGGTAAGATCAGGATTATCTAGAGGTGTTGATACTCCTCCATTATTAGGTCGTGTATTCCAAGGTCTAGGTGGCCTAGGAGTATTATACATCTGATTTTGTGAGTTGTGATTATTATTTTTAGCATAGAAATTATGAAACCTTAATTGTGTAACCTCTTTGGTTAATCTTTTGAGTTGAGTTGTAACTTCTTTCATGTCTTCCTTTTCCTTAGAAATCTTCATTATTTTGATTTTCTTGAGTTTGTGAGAAAAAAAGAATTTCATTAGGATGTAGGTCTGTAATAGCTGAACCAGGGTGAGGGACTAAAGCTTGACTATTTCCTGGATGAAAGAAAGTATTTTGAGGAAATGTCCCATTATGGACCACTGAAGGATAAACATTAGAAGCTATAGGATGACCTACAGGGATTCCATTTATGTTTGAGGTAGGGTAAATATTCAATTCATTTTTTTCCATTCATGCATGATTCATTTCCAAGGTGTTTCTTTTCTA
>VDFB02151530.1:0-14192 GCA_007258455.2 Sequoia sempervirens
TACTTTTGCAAGTTACTCGGAAAAGCGGAAACATAAATGCAATATCATTTTGGATTTTCTGATTTTATAAAAAAAAGTGAAAAAGATTAAGGGTTTTTAGAGATCTTATGCTACTCCTAAGAAATCAAGAGACGACGAAGATCAAATGAAACCAAATAAACAATACTCTGCTTCGCCACATTAGACGACAACTACACAGAGCAAGTGCAATCTTCTGGGAATGTGCTTATAATTTTCACGTAATGAATAATTACCATCAAATCGAACAATAGTTATCCAAACAGAAGTTAAGCATCCACGATAAAGCCCAGTCTAACTTTACACATTGAGTGAAAAGCATCCACTCAAAGAAAGTATGAGTTGGGTTTCACTAGTCTCCGTTATCAATCTGTCATTCTTCTAACATACATTCTAATGCAAATTTACTAAATGAGAAAGAAAATATGCGACCATGCAACCATTTGACAATCAAGGATTCAAGGCACCTCATGCATTTGAACTTTATTATCAAAGTAGTGTTTTCACAACAATCTCATAAAACTCTCTCTTATTTTCTACAATCTAATTCTCTTGAATCTGCTCTAACTTCTAATGCCTTCTAATGAATTCTAATTCTTCTAATCTTCTCTATATGAAAAATGAGAGAGTGAGGGGGGGGGGGTTTATATAGTATTTCTGAATTACAATGAATGGCCGAGATTGATTTAGGATCAACGGCCCAGATTAATCATGACTAAACCCTAATTAGGGTTTCCAAAACCTCAACCAGTTAACTAGAGAGAACTTCAGACATCTGGAGTGGCATCCTTATCCACTTGTGCGGCATCACGTTCGGCGAATCTGGACACGATCAAGCTGACCTCCTCCATGGCAATGTCGGGCAGCACGTTGACATTGTACTCCAGCAAGTCCAAGCTCTCGGCACACTCTGCAAAAGTGGTCGCCCATTCTGGTTCCTGCAGCAAGAAAGAATTCCTGACGGCCATGAAGTTGAATACCTTGGTGAAGTTTTCTTTCATGATTGGCCTGGTGGTGGAGAAAATTCTGTGCACTTGCTCTTTTAAATTCTTTGGCCGCAAGTGTTTCTTTCGGACAGTATCTTTGTCGAGCATATCTGCAGCCATTTCATAAATTTTACTTTGAACTTCTTTTGCTTGTTCTTCAACTCTGGCACCATCCTGCTTTACCTTTTCTAGGACTCCTCTTCTTGAAATCAGAGCATAATACCATCCACTGAAGTCATATGCAGCTCCAGCCTCAATGACCTTGTCCTCAATCAGCCTTTGCTTCGAGATGCCCTTCAATTCTCAAATACATGGGATAATCCTATTTTGAATATCTTCGAGGCCGTCCCATGATTCCGCTAAACCTGCAACTCGTGACAGCAAAAAGGAAGCCTGCTCGTACACATGTGCCAGCTTTTCTGCAAATGCCATCGCCTCTTCTTTCCTTCCATCCATCCAATCCTTAGCCTCTTTTGCCGTAGTCAATTGTTCTTCAAAATTTCTAACTGGTTCTTGTGAAGAATTAGGAGGTAAAAGCGCTGCTTGGTCACCTTCATTTAGTGGCTTGGTCAAATGCTGGATGTAATCTTTTAAGCGCTCAATCTCTTTTTTATATTCTTTTTTCTTTGCAACTTCTTTTTCCAGCCTAGACTTGATGGTGGCCACGGAATTGTCCAAGTCCTCAACCTCTTGCCCTTTTGTTGTTGGACCCATGTCAATGGTCGTGATGGCGTATTCCTCCGGAGCAATCTCATCTTGGAACTTGTCGGCCGTAGGTATTGCAACTTGCACTGTGTGATTGCCAACCTCATCCTTTTGGATGGTGGAAAATTTCTTGGCCTTCTTCCTCGGGGCAATTTGCTCTAGTCTTGCCAGAAAATCTGTGTCATCATCCTCTTCAGGAACTTCTACTGGCGCCTTTCTTTTCAATCTTTCTCTCAGCCACTCTGGGATGGTTGGCTGCTCAATTTCGTCCTCCTGTTGATCTTGGACATCCTGTATATCCTGAATATTTTGATCCTCGTGGACATCTTGCATTTCCGGTATGCTTTGAATCTCTTGCATATCTTGAACTTCTTGCACCAATTGGATTTCTGGCATACCATGAATTTCTTGGACGGATGGGTCCTCTTGGATTCCTTTGAGGGCGGAAATCATTCCTTCCTCGAATTCTCCATCCATAATATCTGTATCATTGTCCGATTCTAGGATCTTTGTGCTTGCTGGAGAAGGTTGAGCATCATCTTCTATTTGCATTGGCTCTACATTTCCGACTGGAGAAGGGATCCTAGCATTTTCGAAAGACTCTTTATCCATGGCGAGTATTTCTTCTATATTTTTGGAAGTGGCCGACTGAAGAGGTCTGGACTTGTGCTTTTTCCGAGAAGGCCCTTCATCTATCATCTTATCTTTGCCCTGTTTTGCAGATTTATCACTTTCTTTCCTCTTTCTCAAGTTGGCGGCATCTGTTGGTCCATCTCCACGAGATGCACCGGCATTCGAAGAACAAGACTCTGTATCGCCCATCAATTCATACGTGAATTGCACATTTCTTTGCCTTAGAATTTCTACCTACCGATCTATCCACCATTGAGAATACTTGAAAACAGGCCGCATGAAAGTTGCTAGGTCACCCATCTCAGGCTCAAACCATCTCATAGGAGGGAGTGGCTCGTTCTCATTGAAACCCGGCTGCAAGTATATTCCGTCATCCTGTAGTTGATCAGGTATTTTGAAGAGCTTTGTTGCCCTTATCATGCTTAGTGGCAATCTTGACCACAACCTCCTCCTCACGTCATATTCATCTGCTGCATTAGCCCAGAAGTCTTCTAAGTCAACCCGATGCTTGTACCTCTCTCCGTCCACAGTTCTGATGTGATGGAGTGGATCAAAGTTGTTCCTGGATTTGTATGATATGAATGGATATTGCTGTATCTCCAGTCGAGCAACTTCTGCTGCTTGTGCCGTTGGACATGACTCCTCCATATTGCCGATGAAAAAAGGAAAGGTGATAGCCGCTTTTTGTTTTGGCCTTTGAATATTTTGATACGCTTCCAATTGCCTCAGCACTTCCAGCAAAACCATTTTGTTGGTTGGATAGATGGGCAGTCTATAAGGATTTCCTGAGAATCCTTGGATTCTGATGTAAGTGAACTTAGGATACTGAATGAACCAAAATCCATACCGACTGATTAGGCTCTTGGCCTCATGTGAGAGTCTTTGATGTGTCCCGCCTTGGAGAAGTCGAGTGATGTACATTAGAAAGGCATCATGAGCTCATCGGAAATGCGACTTCTCTTTCAGTTGCAACTGCGGATAACAATCATAGGCCTTGAGCTGCCCTTCGCCATTGCCGACCACACCCTTGCAGGTCAAGCCAGAATACTTGTAATATCTTGCAAGCGAATATATGATGTATGAGCTCATGTGAAAGGTCTTGGTCTCCTCAAAGTTGACTAACTGCTCGTGGAGGCTATCACTAATCATTCTGGACCAATTGAACATCTTGACTCCAGTGATTATTTCGTCAATGAAATAGTACATCCAGTTTTCAAAAGGTGCACCATGGGGATTGCCTACTATTCTGTTTAGTAGCAAGACGATGTCGCCATATTCCTCTTTGAAATGTGTTCTAACCAATTTCTTTGGCATCTTTCCTGCAGTAGGCTTAGGCTTCAGTAACCAAGTTTTGTTTATGTTTGATGCACAGAGGTCTTGCTAGTTTTGATAAAGCTTAAGTGCATCTTCCTCGGTGCGGTAGGACGTTCGGTTGTAAACTGGAATTCCGAAAGTTTCTTGGTTTGTTGGCTCGGACAAGTATGCGAGAACTCTTCCATCAGGAGCTTCTATTTGTCTTTCTCGTGCATTGTAGTGCAACGCACATTCTACCATAAGTTCCGGACACTCTTTTGCTGGTGGAAATCCAGCTGCATGAACAATCCCATTGCGCATCATTCTCATCCCAATTGGCGTAGGCAGACGTCCATCGCTTCCGTACATTCTTTTCCTGAAGTCATCAAGGTCAACGTGGCCAAGATCGGTGTCCACAACGTGCTCCCACTTGGACTTGATTTTTGACTGTGGCTGCACACCCTTACTGGCAAACTTCATCTTTACCGTCTCGAAAAAAAATCTGCAAGAAAGAGAATAATTAGAATTTGAAATTTAAATCAGTTTGAAAGATATTCCAGCTAGTTGTCAAATCAGACTTCATGAAAAAAAATCAAGCTGGAAAGAAAATAAATGATGAAGTTTCATGCCAAAATGAAGTGGACAAAGTAAATCTGCCTAGCTCTTCTGGATAAATAATCACGATCTCAATGCAAGCTGGTAAAAAAATTGCTTTTTTCACTTCGCTTTAGACTTTTCTCACTTCTCTTGCCTTAGAAAAATTCCTTCTCACACTTTCTTCGAAAATTGAATGATTGTGAAAAATGAGAAGTGAAATCAATTATAGAGGTGAGAAGATCGATCCAATTAGCAAATTTCCATTGTTTCCTTCAAATCGAGTTTAAACTCAGCTTTTACTTCGCTTCCGAGTGGCAAGTTTTATCTTCACGATCGTGTCTGGGAAAGTTTCCAATTTCAACGCCAGTTTAATAAAGCTCTTTTGTCTTTTTTTCTAATTTCGATTTTTCAAGACTTATCTCTTTGGGGCGTTGGAAAATAAATAATTAAAATAATTAAAATAATTATTTTATGTGTTATTTCCAACCCATTCGTTTTATGGCAAATTATTTTTGTCTAAGGCAATTTTGATTTTCGAAATTTTTTCATTTGCCTTAGGCGAATTTTCACTTTCTCCAATTTTCTTGCCATAATTTCTATCGTCCAATTTATTTGGCCATGAACTTCTTTCTTTTTTCAAAATTTATTTCGCCATGTCCAATTTTATTTGGCCCTTTCAATCCTTTAAGTCCAATTATTTTGCCATTACTCTCTTTAAGTTGTAGGTGTTAGCTCTTTAAACCCTAATTGTAAATGCTGTTTTTTTTGCAAGTTTGTGTATTTTGTATTTTTTTGAGGTTTTTGATAATAAACAAGAAGCTGCGATTTTATCTAAAATTGCTTAAAAATTCATAATAAAATCTAAGGCAATGAATATGCTTGGAAAATGCTCAGAATACATAGGTGCATCAATTTATCAAGTTTCCAGAGCTTTTACAATAACAAAAATTGAACAACGAATGAAATATGATTTTATTTTAAAGAAACCTGATTGCTGTTGCAGCAGTATGAAAGAATGAAGAAGATGGTGCGGCTAACATGAATCTCCGAGCACAGTCAAGAGAAATCTCCAGATAACCTAGGCGCACTGAATCCCTCTGCCAGAGATTGAAGATGAAGGCATTTCTTTCTGAAAAAGAGAAGTACGGCCTTGCAAGGACAGAATTGTACGGCCCAGCAGCAATGATGAATATGGTACGGCTTTATTGAAAATAGTGCCAGATCCCTGTGAAAAGAACTCTGTGAAGTCGCCTCAAACCACTGATGATTAATCTCTGTAAAACCACGCAGATGGAGTCAATAGCTCAAAAGCTGTAACCTCAGTGGCTGAAGTCGCAGGAAGACAACTGGCGGTATTGCACACGGTCTCAATATGCAGTTAGAAGAGGAACATGGATTCTCAAATCATTAGATGCGACCCTAGGTTTTGCAAAGCCTTCAATGCTTCGAGCAAATAGAGACAAATTGATGATAAATCGCAAGGTTACGTTGTCTTTTCCTGTGAATTTATAGTTTCCTTCAAAAATTCGACCCAAGACCTTCTTTTAATAATCATTTAATAAAATGATTAAATACGCCCTTGACTTAGGAGAAATACATTAAATAATTGGCGCCCATCATTTAAATGAATAATCACTTATTCATTATATTAATTTTCACTTTGTTATAAGTATAATAAATACTTTATAATCGCCCTTCAAGTACATCTTTAAAATAATTAATGAAAGTGACTTTTAATATAAAATTCATAGTATTCGGTAAATAAATTATTTACTCATCGGTAGTCAATGCATTAGGCGGGTGCGACTTTTGAGCTAACCAGTGAACTAGGTACTTTGCCCAAAATAGCGACTTGAGAAACGTGAGCTTTCTAAAACCTGAAAGTCTACATCCTCGGGGATGCAGGCCCAACACAGAAACAACTGCAACAATGAGCTCAGAACCTTGCTGAGTAGCGCCTCAGATGATCCTGCACTTTTCTGGCCTGACTCACGGTCAATAATAGGTAACCACATATCCGGTACACGACTAGGATGGACATCCACCATTGACATATTTTTCTTGCCATCTTTAGAGTCTTGCAGTAGAAATTTTCTTTGTTACATCTTCCTAAGTAGTTTGGCAAAATGTTTTTTAGACTTAGAAATATTTTGTATCCCCAATTTTGCGACATGTCGAGTTGGTTAACTATTCTTAGCCACAATGTAAACTAATATGTATGGTTAGGGTCTCTTGTTGGAGCTTGGCTTGGCTTCAGATTGTTGGAATTTACCAGTTGGCTTTCGTTTGGGGTCATTCGGACATCATTTGCCTGACTTGCTATTTTTAGTAAGTTAGGTCATTCAGCGGAGCACCCCTGCTATTTTTAGCAGTATGGTTTGGTCATGTGCAAAATCAATCACTTATTCTCCAGCTTCAGACGGTTTGTTAATCGGACGTAAATTGAGAAAGACATTAATATTTTAATTGTCAAATTAAATATTAATTATTGAAGCTTATATTATAAGTTATAATATTATTTAATAGTGCGTGAATTTATTGAGAATTAAACCAACATTGAAGAGGGGCCACTTTTTTAATTATAATTTATAATTAAAAGTGCATTCGAGACTTTGGAAATATTAAAAGTTAAAATTCAATTTTATTTAAATGATGCCTTTTGAGGAAAAAGACGACCCTCTTGAGAATATAAGTATTTTTCATTGTGAAAGAAGTTCATTATGTCATGATAGATTTTTTAATTCAAAGTCTTCTTCCGACTTAGAAGCCAAAAATTTCCGGTTGTCTCCTGACATTGGAGAAACAAAACCATCTTAATTTGCAGTTGTTTGTATTCTGACTGATCTATTGCTTTCAGAGAGATATCTTCATCCAGAAGTTATCACAGAGCTTCACAGTTAAAAATATATTCAAGGTTTTCAGTGTGGGATTCATCCAGCAGAGATTCTTCAGTTAATGCGCCTATTTCCTGAGATCTGGACACATCTTTCAAGGGTTTTACAATCTGCTGCAAATACCAGGTTTTTACATCAATAATATTGTTTCTTTTTAAGTTGCATGTCATCAGATCTTGCTTGTAATCAGCATAGTAGATCAATAAACCTATTGGCATCAATAGATCAATCAGTTTCCATCATTTGTAGACGTGTGGTATTTTATTTAAATTTTATATGCAATTTCTTTCAAAATCGCACTTCAATGGTTTATGCAAAAGAACACAAAAAAACCAAAAACGTTCAAAAATAAGCAAAACAGACAGTTTCAGAAAAGGAGTGAGAACAGGGGTTTCTACAGTGGTATCATGAATCCTGCCATCCTGTGTTGGTTCTCAAAAAGAAATCTTTGGATAGATTAGGGTTTGAAGAGATTATCAATTGCAGAATTCTAACAAATCAAATTCAGGGGTTTGTGAGAATACTTCAGATGAAATATTTAATATTGTGATCTGGCAGAGTGATTGCTTGATTGATTGAATGTTTGAGGTGATATTTTATTGCAAAATTTTTATTTTTCCTGCTGGGCCGATTTTTTTTAATATCTAGATTTCAAGACTATTGCTAGAAAGACAATTTTTACAGGTTTGTAAATAAGACAAATTGTGGCAGTAACAAACTGGAAACAGACAAAGACAAACAGAGGCACCAAGAAAAACACAGAAGACAAATAATTAATAATTGATATATTGTGATCGATTTATTCTTCATCATCGTATGTCAAAATAAGACGGATTGGTAAAGAGTTAAATATCCGCTGGAGGACCAAGCAGGGAGACGCCAAGGAAATAAGCGGCAGAGTTGTATTTCTAGTTTATTGAGAGCTATTTTAAAAAAATCAAATCGCATATTATATTTGGAGGGGGCCGATATAGTTTTTTTAGGGAGGACGTCTTAATTGAGGAAGATCGCATAATTGTGGAAGAATGGTCTTTTCTGAAGATAAGACAAAGATAGCTATAAAAAAAAAAAGAAAAGAAAAGAATATTGAATCTGTCATTGGCAGTGCCGTCTCAAGACAAACAACTTATCGACAGCTCCTTGATAGCTTGCTGCAATCTCCGATAAAGACAAGAATAGCGATATTGAAGAAATCGCATTTCTCAGGAGTTATTCTATGTTGAATATTCAAAGAGAGAAGTCGCACCAAATAAGAGACATCGAATAAGACAAAATTTAGGCAAAAAGAGAATCGATTTTCCCTGACCTGTCGGGAGGAGGTTACTTGCCTGCTGAATAAGACAAAGTTGCAAGAGACAAGGAAATTGGAGTAATCGCATAAAAAAGGAAAATTGATTTTATTAATTTAGAGGAAGACTTTAATGAAATCGATTTAAGCTTGTTCAATTGTTGCTGGAGACGCACAAGACAAATAGGGACAAGTAACTATCGCAGCTTTGCTAAGTCTATTATGAAGTTTTCTGGAATCGTGAATCTCTCAAAACACGTGGAGTTTAAGAATAAAAGAAGTTAAAGATAAAAAGAGATGTCAATTGGAAAAGATTCGACATTGTTGTGGAGGTTGTTTTTTTTTTGGATAAAGACAAGTGATTAGAACAATATTTTATCTGGGCACAACTGACAGGGCATATAAAGTATTCAATTTTTCAGTAGAAGGCAAATAAAAAATACATAATTGCTTGAAGAAGGAACGCTGGCCATTAAGAAGACAAGGTGCTTCATGTTTTTTAGACTCAGCAAGAACGATTGGAAGGCAAATCGTATCATTCTGTGCAGCAACCAGGTTCCATTGACTCTTTGGTATTTCAAATATTGTAATCAAAATCATTGTAACTTCAATAGACTTGCATCAGCATTTGTATAATTGTCAACTTCATAAGTGGCAATCAGTTTGAATTGGGAAATGAGATTATAACCAGATTGAAGATTGAATGAGCAATAATGAGTTTGGATATTGACTGCAAAGTGTTTGTAAAAATACCTCCTTGCTATAGGTGTACATTTGCATGGTTGGATGCATGACAAATGTTTGATTAAATGTCTGTTAGCTGTAAATGATTATTAGCTACTTGACTGCATTGGAAAAAAATCAAAGAATATCAGAAGATAAATCTTTCCAGTTTTATTCACGGGCAAAATAGTTTTGACAACTAGAACTATCAAACTAGAAAGAGAAATTTAGAAATTATGGCCTCTAAATTTGCTGATGAGGTGATGGTTGCTTATGAGGAGTATAGAACACTTCCAATTAAGATCAAAGATCACTTAGACTTCGAGCAATATGTGGAGCAGCGGATGGATTATAACAAGCAAAGAAGAAAACCAAAGAAATGCGAGCAGTCAAGTGTTGAGAGCATCTTGAATGATATCCAGTGGAAACTTAAGCTTACACAACGAAGATTAACTCATAGTTTGCAGCAGTATGAGGATTCCCTTTCAAGACGAACCTCATCACGAAGCAAAAATGAGAGACTTGGTGAAGTGTCTAAAAGTCTCTATGATGTGTTTGGGTTAAAAAGAGATAAGTCGGTAGAGAATGATCTTCGATCTGCAGGTGGACATGGGGTTGAAAATGAAACGGTGGTTGATAAGGAAATCTTACATCAAGAAAATAGTATGGTGGAGCCACAGAATGATGCTCACAACATTCCAGAAGTTGTAACCAGCATTGTTAACAATTCTGATTTACATAACAGTAGTAGAAAAGGTTTGCATCAGCTTGAGACAGCAGTGACTTCACAGGTGCAAGACGCTACTATTGAGTTGTCACATGAAAGTACTCAGGAATTGGGTACTAATGAAATGTTGTATGTTGTGGGTTCATGTCATGATGAGTCTGATTTCTCAAATCAGACCTTAGAAAACAAGATAGAAGGCTTAGGTGTTGGCATAGAATCCCAGGATCGTGAGATGGATGATGATATAGTTGCATTGGAAGTGGAAGTGTGTGAAGATACTGTCATACCAGCAACTTCTACCTTATCAGTTGAGCCATCCTTTGAGGTACATAGCAGCAGTACCTTAGATGTTGAGGTGTGCATGGATAAAAGCACACATGATGCTGCTTATCATGTAGTGAGTGATGACGAATCAGCCTCATATCATAGTGCAGATTGTGAACTGGACAACTTGTATGGGGGTCATAAGCTACAGAGTCCTCATCATTTGGTTGGGCAACTAAAGGTGAATGACAATATGATTGCCACAACCATTGAGCATTTTGATGTTGCTCGTCAGATGTTAGCTACCTATGGTTGGAGTACTCCTTTGACAGATGAGCATGGTGATAGTGGTTTTTCCCTTGCAGAGATACATGCACTTCGAGAAGCAATTGGGGTGATGAAACAAAATTACCTAAAACTACTTGCAGACAGGGATTTTCTTCTCGAGTGGGATTGCATTTGTTATGATGCATTGAAGGGAAAAGAGGATCAGGTCGATGAGCTCACTCATGAGCTTGAGGTGACTATGGACTCATTGAAGAGCAGTCAATTGGCCCTTCAAGAGTCACAGTCATGGTTGGAGGAGCTTACCGTGGAGTTGAGTTTGGCACAGTCTCCACCAGCTGTAGATACAGTACAGTTATATATAGAGGCAGTTGATGAGGATCTTATATCCACGGGTTGTAGTGAGGATGTGGTTACATCTATCACAGACATTGGTGTAGTTAATTCAGATGGGATGGGTGTTTTGGTTGAGAGCTCTTGTGATGAGATAGTTGATTTTTCTGAGAGTTGTGTGACAGATCACGTCACTACTCCATCGTCGTCACAGGAGATATGTAGGGCATCATCCAGTATGGAGATTTGTACTTATGCTGATTTGTTTCCCCAGGACTATGATGGTCAGCCATTGACAGAGGTGGGAGCATTTTATCTTGATTGCGTAGTGAGGAGTGTTCATCACTTCTCCTTTAGTCCACACACGGAGGATTTGATGATGCATCGGTGTGGTTTGGTTCCGGAGTTATACCATCCGTTGTGGGATGGGTATTCACCATCTTTAGAAGATGGGATTAGCAGCTGCAAGCGCCAGACTCAACAATTTGTGGGGGATTACTTGCAGGGACAGCTGTCAGTTTTACATCATGCTGATATGTATCCAACAGGGTTTGCTACTTCTATGTCAGAAAGTTTTCTTATGGGTACATGGTTACAGGATGACTATGGTGTCAGTTGGCATGATGGCTTGGTCAATAATCACATCCACGAGGGTTTAGCAGAGGACAGGAAGAGATTCAGTGTAGCAGATGCTTCTAGAAGTTCTTATCTTCGCATGACAGATGGATGTGAATTCAGATTGTATTGGGATCCAGGTGGTGACAGTTTTGGCACTGAGTATTGGATGGGTCCCATTGGGTTACTTCACCACTCACAACATGGTGAAGTTGGAGGCAGTAGAGCGCAGTGGCAGCCTGAGGATGACAGACACGACAGACTTTCACTTTGGATTTGGGATCCAGGGATAGCCTACGCAGCTGTGTTTTTGTTGATGCTATAGGAGACAGTTAGAGATGTGTGGGACACTTCACAGTCTTATTTTGGGCCTTCCGAGGAGTTGGGTTTCTTTGCTGTAGAGATTGCTTGAGGACAAGCAATTTCAGGGAGGGCGGACTGTAATGTCCCCATTTTTGCGAGCATCAGAGTTCGGTGGATTTAGCCTATTCTTAGCCCTTGTAGGCTAATATGTATGGTTAGAGGGTCTCTTTTGGAGCTTAGCGGCAGCTTGGTGTTGGAGATTACCAGTTGGCTTTCGTTCGGGGTCGTTCGGACATCATTTGATTGACTTGCTATTTTTAGCAGTAATAGTCATTCAGCGGAGCACCCCTGCTATTTTTAGCAGTATGGTTTGGTCATGTGCAAAATCAATCACTTATTCTCCAGCTTCAGACGGTTTGTTAATCGGACGTAAATTGAGAAAGACATTAATATTTTAATTGTCAAATTAAATATTAATTATTGAAGCTTATATTATAAGTTATAATATTATTTAATAGTATAACTTAGAGTGATTTATTTGAGGGGAGTGGAATATTGAAGAGGAACCCTTTTTAGTATAATTTTATAATTAAAGTGCATTGAACTTGGAAATATTAAAAGATAAAATTCAATTTTATTTAAATGATGCCTTTTTGAGAAAAGTCGACCCTCTTGAGAATATAAGTATTTTTCATTGTGAAGAAAGTTCATTATGTTATGAAATCGATTTTTGATCAAGTCTTCTTCCAGAGAACGAAGCCAAGGGTTTCAGTTGTCTACAGGCATTGGAGAACGAGCCATCTTCAGTGTTGCAGTTCAGAGGCTGTGAA
Organism: Sequoia sempervirens; assembly: GCA_007258455.2. NCBI lineage: Eukaryota > Viridiplantae > Streptophyta > Pinopsida > Cupressales > Cupressaceae > Sequoia > Sequoia sempervirens. The sequence goes on from VDFB02151530.1 coordinate 12,495, forward strand.
ATACCAGCTGATCTATTGCTTTCAGAGAGATATCTTCATCCAGAAGTTATCACAGAGCTTCACAGTTAAAAATATATTCAGGACTTTCAGTGTGGGATTCATCCAGCAGAGATTCTTCAATTAATGCGCCTATTTCCTGAGATCTGGTCACATCTTTCAAGGGTTTTACAATCTACTGCAAATACCAGGTTTTTACATCAATAATATTGTTGCTTTTTAAGTTGCATGTCATCAGATCTTGCTTGTAATCAGCATAGTAGATCAATAAACCTATTGGTATCAATAAATCAATCAGTTTCCATCATTTGTAGACGTGTGGTTTTTTCTATTTAATTTTTATATGCAATTTCTTTCAAAATCGCACTTCAATGGTTTATTCAATAAAAACGTTCAAAAATAAGCAAACAGACAGTTTCAGAAAAATAGTGAGAACAGGGGTTTCTACATATTTCTATCTCTTCTAAGTATGGCGGAATTTTCAAGGCCAAACATTCATTTTTTATTTTTCAAGATTCATACTTAGGCAAAAAAATTTAAATTTTCACACTCCTCTAAGTAGGGCGGACTTGCTAGTTGCTTAGGCCACTTAATTTCTTTGCATTCTTTCATGCCAACCTATCATGGACTAGGCGGACTTCATTACTTCTCATGCCATAGTCTTTGGCTAGTCATTGGAGGGCGGACTTTGTCTATTTCCTAGCCATTTTAAAGCGGACTTCACTAAATTTCATGCCACTTCTTAGGGTGGACTTCACCAAACTTCAAGCCATTTGCATTATGGTGGGAGGACTTCAACCTTTGGCTTGCCATCTCCTCATCTTGCTAAGGGCGGACTTCAGCCTTTTTGATGCCATTTTGGGGCGGACTTTCTTCATGCCTTGCCATTCAACACTTGGACATGGGCAGACTTTACTAGTTTCTTTGCCATTTACCATTTGACTAAGGCGGACTTCATTCATGGCCTTGCCCTTTAATGCTTTGTCCAAGGCTGGACTTACTAGTTTCTTCATTTTACCATTTGACTAAAGGACTTCGGTAGATGTTTAGCTATGACTTTGTCCACCAAGGCGGACTTTGTCTATTTCACCGATACTTCAACCTTTGGCTTAGGGTGGACTTCGATACTGGCTGCCACATTTCATCCTCTAACTCAAAGGTGGACTTGGCTCTATGGCTAATACATTGCGAGGAGGCGGACTTTGATCGTGGCTTGCCATTTCTCCATTTAACCAAGGCGGACTTTGTCTTATGTTAAGCCATTCTCCATTTTGTCTATGGCGGACTTGCCATTCATTCTTGCAATTACCATTGTCTGGCTGGAGCTTTCTGACATTACTTTCCCCTTCTCCATGCTGGTTGGACTCCATACTTAGGCGAATTTCTCACAAATTTCAGTCTCCTCCATGAATTTTCAGTCATACCTAGGCCACTTTGCCATGATTTATCAGATTTATCCATGATCCTTTCAAATTTCTTGATGAATTTTTCAGATTTCTCATGAATTTCTTAGATTTATTGACTGGTTTTTCAGATTTCTCACCATTTTTCTGTGATTTATGAACAATTTTTCCAGATTTTTTAACTTTTTCTGTGATTTTCCAGAATTTCGCCATGATTTCAAAAATTTTCAAATCAATTTTCTGAGAGTTTCGTTGATCTTTTCGAACTTCTGAGTGGATTTTTGAAACTCGAGCCCTT
>VDFB02151531.1:0-30106 GCA_007258455.2 Sequoia sempervirens
TACATAAAAAATAAAAAAATAAAAAATCTGCTACATAACCACACGCATACATTCAACAAAAGATGCCCTGGTGAAATCCACTTTGCAAAAGTTATAGCAAGGAATAGGTTGACTTAATTTATCATGTTTATATATGTTTGTATTTATAGGTTCATAGATTTCATGTCATCCCATTTCTTTTTGGGCATCGTCAATCAACTAGACAGCAGTAGATAAGATCCAGGACAACTTTTCTGATTTTTCTTTTTGTTTATTTGGAATAAGGTTTCAGTCTTCTAATATTTTTCCACAATCATATAATGTTGAAGATGATCCCAAATCTTACTCTGGATGTGACTCGAGGACTGTATAATAAGACTGCACATATTCATAATTTCAAGTTCATAATACTTGTAGAACCCTGCTCATTATAAGTTCTAAGCTGTCTGTTGATAACAAATAAATAATCCTTCAAATAATTGCCCAAAATTTAAGATGATTGCCCAATTCACAGCGCCCAAATTAACATGAGTGAGAGTTTAGATACTAAAAATCAGATCATACTTGGAAGGATTTGTATGCAGAAATTTTGTCGAAGTAAAGATTCCAATTCTTGAATCAAAATAAGAAAGAAAACACTGCATGATTGGGAATATAATCATCTGGGTATATCTCATATGTGATAAGAGTAAATTGTACCTACGAGACTTAAATTCTAAGAGAAACATACATGTCTCAAAATACTACTTGAAGGATATTTTATTCATCAAGGCACTATGCCCTCCTATCGTGCACATGAGCAAATTATAGGACTAATACAACATTGGATATATGAGATTAAAGGTATCGACCTTTCATTTAATAGACTTTCCACTTCACCACTTGGCTTTTAAACCGCATTTGCAAATCAGTACATAATTTTTGTTATCTGCATTGAAAGTTGTGGGAGTTATATTTGTTAAGTTATTATAAATGTAGTTTAAAGCCGGTGAATTTCTGTAAGAAAAATCTTTTTAGAGAGCTTAATCTTAAAAAGATAGCTTTCTTAAAGCTCTGGTTTAGATATATCAACATGTACTAGAGATTTGAATTAAAGACAATGATTTTTTTAGCAGAAGAAACGCCCAATTGATGGACTCAAACTTGTATATTATCTGTTATCAAAACAAAGTACTAATGCCTTGGAAGACATTGTATAAAATTGCCTTTGTTGGCTTGTATTTCAAATCCATTCAAGTCTTTATTTATTGTATAATACAGAGAAAAAAGAGATCGGGTATTTTTTAGAATCTGAAACAGAGGTTAATTGATCTCAAACACAAAAGTGATTCACATCAATTACACTTACAAAATCTGCTGCATTTTACTCTAAGTTCCTAAAATTTTCCATAACCATTCATAGACCAAGATTAGATTCAAGCTTGGGATTGATTTTCCCACTGAAAAACATCCTCGTCCTTGTCTAGACATGAATATTCGTACCACCTACATAATCAGAGTTCTTGTCTAAGCTCCTGAATAGTTCTATAACTATACATAGAGTAAGACTTGATTCAAGGTTTATAAAAAAATGTCCAGACTGCATTGTGAACCGTACTGAGATCTCTACCTTTGAGATCTTTTCTTTTTGGGCATCGTCAATCAACTCACACACCTTGTCTCTGTTTCCACATTGGGCAAATGACTTTCATCTCACCTGTTCGTCAAAATGACAATAACCCGCAAAGATATCCTCTTCTCTAAAACTAGCACTTGCACCCATAAGAGGTTCAAGGGATATGCCATAGGAAATTAAAGATAAAATTTAATTGAAGATCCACTTTGGAAATGAATTTAAATAAAAAAGTTTTTGTTACCTGTTAAAGAAATTAGTTATGGTTTGTGATTTCAATACAAATGTCCTAATTCCATAGCTATTCTACCTTGAATCTCATTGATGGATTGATCAATAAACATTAGGAGCCCAGTGTGATTTTCTACAATTTGATGGTGATTAACAACAACCCTAAACCATAGGTAAGACAAAATCCAATGGCATGAACCCAAAAGCACCAATCACTACATTAACATCCCCAAAGAAAGGTAGCATTGCTGCCAAAAGTGTGGTAATGGCTACTGCTGCTGTCCTTAAAATCAACCTAGGTACCATATTTCATAGAGAAAATCTTCCCATTTCAACATCTGCAGATTTTCTTTCTAGCACTTCAAATGCTGGTTGCAAATAGACCTGCCAAGTTCAATGTCAAAAGCAAATCAATTCCATTTCCTACTCACAACTGATGATGGATTGATAAATTACAATCCCAAACATTTTATCTCTACAAATTGATTCTTAGTTTCCCTCAAGACAAGTGGGGATAAATTAATCCCAAAGCTTTTATAGACTAGTGGGATCTAAATAGATCTAATCTCTTTGACTCTGCTTTAGCTCTCTAAAACTTTTATCCTCTTTCAACTATGCACTTCACCATTATTTTCTTCTTTGAAACATTTCAAAGCTGTACCGAATTAATAACTGAACTAGTGGGATCTAAATAGATCTAATCTCTTTGACTTTGCTTTAACTCTCTAAAACTTTTATCTTCTTTCAACTATGCACTTCACCATTATTTTCTTCATTGAAACATTTCAAAGCTGTACCAAATTAATAACTTAACAACTGTAATAAATTCTTCAATTGTCTCACCATTCCAACTGCAGATACTTGGAGAAGCACAAACAAGTTTGCCATGACTAGAAACCATTTGGGAAGAAACAGAGGACCCTCAGATGGGACAAAATTGTTGAAGACGGTTCCTTCTGTCTTGTTGCCAAATGCCCAGTAGCCTGAAATTGCTATAGTAGAATGTGGACACCACCTCTACATAACATACAGACAATCCTTTGAACATCTTTCATGATATAGGAGGCGCCAGAGCTGCCTGAAAGCATTATGCTCAGTCAGGCCTAAAATTGTGTTTGTATCTACCAGAGAATAAAATCGTTGATTTTAAAGAACCTGTTAGCAAATATGCAAATGACAACCCAACCAGCAGTGATATGTATAATATGTTTGAGCATATAAACAACTTGGAAATAACACCCTTTCTGTGTTTTTATTTGGGCATTGTTCCTCTAAATAGCTATTCTAATGGTTGCCCCTTTACAGTTAATGCTATCTGAATTAATGAATGAATTTAGTTGGTATTATTAAAAGCTTTATGCGGTAGACTCCAGCCTCTAATTTTAATAGAAAAATTGGTAGCACTTACTTGAATTTCTGGAATGATTCCATTCCCAAAAAGTTGTAGCGATGATTGAGAAAGCATTCAGAGCTCCAAATATTTTTCCTGGTGTGCTCCCAACCAAACAATAATCTTTCTCAAATTCTTCTTCTGAATTGCCTATTAGATATAAAATAAAATTTTATTAACTTGCACAAATTGCCTCCATTCAGACATCTAGAGATTCTAGATCTACATAAACTTGAGAAAAGGTTAAAGTTTGTGGGCATGAATCAATCTAAACACAAACCTGCATGAATGGAACCAATCACTGCACAAATACTGTAAGCAAAGCACAGTACAAAGGACACCAGATTAATGTGTCTCAGAGAATGAAAGGAAGGCATCTGAGCCAGAAGCAACATTAATGAGTAAGGAAGACATTCAAGAACCCTTTGCAAACCGATACCCATGCCTAACGAAGACATTCAAGAACCCTTTGCAAACAATTGAAGGTGAATCTGCATTTTCTCTTGAACAATCCAATGAGTATAATTACACAAGCGTTTGCAACCATAATTTAGCGTATAAAATCTTAAACCGCGAGAATCAAACCAAAATTATAAAATTTATTTCAGGCTTACAAGAATTCCGTTGAGAAAAAATGGGCAGAGTTTGCAAGAAAAATTTATGAAACCTTACCAGAGCAATATCTCCCTACAGTTGTTGCTTCAACCAAATCTATTCACAGTAAACCAAAAGCCAATCTAAAAATATCTACAGAAATCTGATTTGATTTGAGATTTAAATGAAAATATTGGTTGCCAGCTAAAATGTCATTGAATGCATGTCAATAAATGTTTGAAGTTTAATAAATCTCCCTGCTTACCTAAATCTCAGACTGATTGTGGATGCCTGAAGCTGGTTAAACAATGCTTGCAACTGGTTAAACGATGAATAAACCTAGTTTAATGGCATGAGACAGGTATGCCGGCATTTTTGGACTGAGAAGTCCACAATAGAAGCCTATTGGCTAATAAAGCATGTGATTTCGTCTTCTACTGTAAGTGAATAAATAAAGGGAATGCCAAGAAATGATGACAACTTGAGGGCATAGGAAGACAGTCTATTAGCTCTTCAGGTGTTGGAATTTAGAGTCTGGAACATTAAGTAGTCTAGTGAGACAGTAGATAAAATTTATGAATGTCAGTGAAGTAAAACATTTTTGCCTCTAATATGAAAATAACCCCAATCCAAATGATGAGACTACCAATCGGAGGAAAAGAGCTTGAAGGAACAATCTTCATGGGAATTATTATCAATATAGGAGATTGACAGGCATGGTGAGAATATGAAGCCATTGTAAAAAGTTTAAAACAGTAACTTTGATTCTATTATTGGAACTTGTACTGGTCTGATGCACATGACAACACTGTAATTCCTTCTTACGCTTGCTGGACATCCACACCCACTTCATAAATAAATTTCAGATTTGCAAACCGAAATTCATTTGGCTTTTTTATTTACAAATTTCCAATGCTTTTGCTATAAACCCATTCTGTAAATATCTGTAACATTTGAGACTTTCAAAGGCAGGGAAAAACAGAAACAACCAGGAAACAAGGACAGTTATGAACAGTTGTATTCTTTGATTGCAGTTTTATGTCTTTGAAGTGATCCTACAGTGAACCGCAGTTTGTCTCTACAGAACAGTGGGTTAAGTCGCTGCAAAATCATGAACTGCAGTTATGATGTATGAAGGGCATCCATGTTGTAGGTGCATTCTAGGGGCTATATAGCCGTTTCCGATGTTAAGGTTCCAAAAAGAAAGATACCAAACTTTTTCTTCTAAGAAAGTTCCTATTACCTTCATAAGATAGGCTGAAGAGACTACTAGTGAAGGCTTCAATAAATATACGTCAAAGAAATTATTTCAAAGTGTTTGATGACCTACACAACAATCTCACCCTCAATTTAAAAGTTGGCAGAACCATTAGATTTCTTAAGATCTCAAAGCCATTTTTTGTTTCTCCTCTAAAGGCAAATTAGTAACATTGTATTAAAATGATCTATAATTCAAATTAATAGATGATCTATAATGTACAGTTAACTTAGACAACATATAGCAATAAAAGAAGGTTAATGAGTTTGATTTTTAAACTATGCAATTAAATCATATCCACCAACCTAAATATACAACATGCTTAAAATAAGTAAAATGTACACGTGCCTGTTCTCTTTGTCTCCCCATTGTTAGAACTTGAAGACTTGTAGTTGTTAGGTAACCCTCCACATTTTAGGATTTGTATCAAAAATTTATTATGTGCAATTTAACTATAATGAGCTTTAGGAAGCAATCATGAGGAGACTTCACGGATAAAAAATGTTTCTTTTGCAACCCTTCCAGTTGCAACCAAATCATGAAGAAACTGTTGAAAGTGACGTGGAAATAACTTGCCCTGTTAAACTTCATGTTGGGCCTTCGGTGACATAGAGGAAATATATAAAATATCTTCAAATTGAAGAGAAATTTACTTTATTAATTAAGTAGGTTAGCACCATAGGTTACCCAGATATGATAGGTCTTATATTTCAATGAAAAAGTCACTACAATGTGGTCACAAATGATGGCATATCTTTTCGTGATCCTGCTACAAAATGATATACATAAAAAAATTTCACAAAGCAATTATTTTCTTACTCATTTTCACTAATCACTTCAACATTGAGTCTAGGAATATTTTTGCTAGCTCTTTGCATCCTTCTATACTAAATTTGCAAGCAAACATCCACAAAAACTGCATAGATTCATAGTGATCCAAACCAGACAAGAGGGTAGGATCACCAAATGGACTATCTCTTATCTCAATTTATGAAGGCTTTTGTATCCATCAAGCACATGCTTTAGGCCTTGATTACTTTCCCCAACAAATGATACTGATTTAAGATTTTTAACATTTTACCATATGCCCCATTTTTTTGTCTACTCATTAACAAAGCATTTTGAATATATTGGGGCATATGGTAAAACATTAAAAATCTTATTAGTATCACTTGTTGGGGAAAGTGATCAAGGTCTGAAGCATGTGCTTGATGGATGCAAAAGCCTTCATAAACTTGAGATAAGAGATAGCCCCTTTGGTGATCCTACCCTCTTGTCTGGTTTGGACCACTATGAATCTATTCAGTTTTTGTGGATGTTTGCTTGCAAATTTACTATAGAAGGATGCAAAAAGCTATCAAAAAATATTCCTAGACCCAATGTTGAAGCGATTAGAGAAAATGAGTAAGAAGATAATTGCTTTGTGGAAAAGTTTTAACTTTTATGTATATCATTTTGTAGTAGGATCACGAAAAGATATGCCATCATTTGTGACCACCTTGTAGTGACTTTTTCATTGAAATTTAAGATCAATCATATCTGGGTAACCTATGGTGCTAACCTTCTAAATTAATAAAGTATATTTCTCTTCAATTTGAAGATATTTTATATATTTCCTCTATGTCACCAAAGGCCCAACATGAAGTTTAACAGGTCAAGTTATTTCCATGTCACTTTCTAACAGTTTCTTCATGATTTGGTTGCAACAAGAAGGGTTGCAAAGGAAATATTTTCTATTGGTGAAGTCTCCTCATGCTTGGTTCCTAAAGCTCATTATAGTTAAATTCCATACAATAAGTTCTTGATTTATTGGCAGGGGTACTGACAAAGCACACTCAGGAGGGCATGGATGGTTAAGCTGCATCTGAAGATGAAAACAATTTCAAGATTCAATCCCCACTACTAAACAAGATCATCAAGCATGCACTGAGGCTCTGTACAAATTAGAGTTAACAGAAATGAATCACAGATAGAGGAAAGGAAATCAAGTTGCAGACCTGGTTTTATTCCTTTGGAAAGGCAATGAACATAATCACACTGTATGCAGTTCTGGGATGAGAAAGCAGTGATGTCAAAATGATGCTTTGGACAATTAATGATTTGAACCTGCAAAATGTTAAATAAATTATAAAGAGGCCATCATCATAGAATTGGACTGCCATTGTAGCACTTGGTCTAAAATGGGCACATAATAAACAGCCCCAATGTTGTGCCATTTAGCATGATAACACATTACAAAGAGTCTGAAAACAGAGCAGAAAGTAGAGCCTATAGTTTTTCAGTTTCAACTTTTAAGCAGAAAGTGAAAGAAACCAAAATATCCTTCATTTTTCACAAGGTATAGCTAAACAATAAATCATAATGCCCAAAACAACTTTGTAACAACAATATTTCCCTGCTAATGTGACAAATCTAACCCACATAAATAAGTGGCCCAGAGAACACAGAATTAATTAAATAGTAGGACAGAGAAATTTAGAATTGTATCACCATGGTTATTATACAGCAGGGATAAACCTAACAATGATAACAATTACAATGTGAGATGATCATTAAAATGGTATCTAGACAACTAAGTTAAACTGCCTTCCTTTACCTGGACCTAAAACTAACTGCTATATGCCCAAAGATCAAAAGATGTATGATGTAAGGCTAAAAGGCAGAAGTAGTTATCATTAGAGATCATTGTTTATCATCACATGTGCTGTCTTCTTATTTGACCCAAGTTATTAAGCACTTGTTTTTTAGGGTTTTTGGCATTTTAGAAATACCAGATGTTCAATGCTTTAAACAGTCTTTATGTCAAATATACTTAATCCAATGCAGCTAGCAAACATTTTGATTTAACCAAAAATAATGTCCAGTGTATTGTAAAATATGATTGTCTAAAGCATTACAGTAATTGAGAAGGAAATGAAAACAGACATCAAGATTAATATATTATACCATGGTATAAGTTGTTTCTTCACAAGTCTTCCAATTGATGCACATAGAGTGAAGTAGTAAGACATGTTAATCAAGTGGAGATGATAAGGTATGACACAACCACCCCATGAGAGTGATAATAAGATAACAACAATATCATAAGCCAGATATTTTGATAACCATAAAATGTAAGCTAAGATGATGTAGAAACAATCCTTAAATGGATTACCGAGAAGATGTCTCTGAGTTTTCTCATCCTCAACCTCAGTACATATCTAACTCTCTAAAGTAAGTTTGGTGTTACAAACACAATTAGTATCATAGGTAATGTACTATAATAAACAAAAATAAGAATGGTCGCTATTCTTTGTGGTCATGATTACTGCAGTATTTTTAAAAGCCAAAGATGATATAATAAATGTCCGATATATGTACTTCTCCTTCGATTTCCATGTAAAATAAAATCCTTTCTTAAATTTCATATTACACAAAGCAGAGCACTTAAAGATCATTAGAATTCACCATTACATCAATAACTTCTTAATCACAGATAAACTACGTCACATTTGGAAAATTCACAATTGGACTTGTTTAGGCCATATGTAGTAATTATGGCAGTAATTGCCAAGTGTTGATCAATGGCAATCATTGACTGCCAGACTCATTTGGATTATGTGTCAATCCTAGTTTCTGTATGGCAACTAATTTTTTTTAAGAAAGCAAAGAAACAGTAATAAACATACACAATCAACATTTCAGTCTAGCAGCATTCCGAAAGGTTGTCAAATCATAATCAAGATTTCAGGAATGCCCAAGAGGCCTGAATTGGGACAGTTCTTGTCCTGAAACTATCATCAACAAAACCAAGTAATAAACTACTAAACTGTAAAGTGTAATCATTAGACAGTCTACTCCTATTGTATAAAACAGAACTGCTGCTACCAAAACTATCTAAGAAATCCATATCTAAACACTGACTATATGAGACATACCACCTTGCAAAATGGGACTGCACCACAACATAAAACATGAAAATCATAAAGCAACTGATCTAGGTGATCAAATGGAACAAAACAACCTTCATGTTGCATGCTAATGTTCTCTAATGCATAGTTGCAGAAATCTTTAAAAAATCACAGTTTATTCCAATTAATCTCCACTTGACCTCCATGCCAATTTTTTGCTGAAAAGACAGTTTTTTGCATTTAACTGGTCAAACTGATTTTTGACGTTTTTCAGAGCATATTGCAATTTTTTGTTTAGGGTCTAAGGTTTCTGTGTATTTTTTTTCTCATTTATGCAGTAGTTTTTTCCCTAACCCTAACCAATTTTTTCCAGATTAATTCAAAGTATTTATCTTTTGGTTTGCCAAGTTATTCCCAAGAAAAAAATTTGCTACTATGTTAATCCCATTATAAATCTTATAAAACAAATAATTTTGCAGATGTGGTCTTTCTCCTCATCCTTCATGTTTCTTCATAGGTGGAATCCTTGACATTCAGCCAATTTGCCCATAAAGTCCCTGTTATCCAGGCTTACTTAAACTAAGTAATGGCAATAGTATTCTTCAAATCAATTATGTCTGCCCAAGGTGTCCATGGGGTCAGAAGATATCGGGATGGTAACCTCATATCGGGATGGTAACCTCGGGGAGAAGCACAACAGAGCTTCAAGAATCCTTAATAAAACCAAGAACTTTTATGCTTTTGTAACCTTGCTGCTAGTTAAAGGAGAGAAATGATGGGTTGCTACCCAACATGAAATCGATGATTGGTATCAAGTTTGAGCTTTTTACCTGGTTTAGAAACAAGGGCTTTAGCTAGGCACCTAGCAGAAGTCTAGGGGCTTAGCCTAAAAAGACTTATATCCCTTGGAATCTCAGGTAGTAGCCTTTCCCACCATTGAAATATAGAAAAGGCTGGAGGAGCTAATGCAGCTGGAGCTGTCCCAAAAAGATATGCAGGTCCGAAAACCCAACAAGAACAAAACAAAATGAGAGTGAGGCAAAAAACAATCTGAAACAAAGCTGGGTGTCCAAGACTAGCAAGAACAATCACTACTGAAACCTTGCAAAGATGATAGAAGAGATTCAATGGAAATCTTTGCCAAATACTGCACTTTCCATATGTGTGTATTCAGCACAGCGATCATCTCCCCATCAGACAAGACTAGAAGCAAAAATAGAAATGGATGGATGGGTGGCATGCCTCCAATTAGCAATAGAAGTGAAAGCCCAATGATGTGATCCTAAAATGTCATGAACCAAACATCCAAAGAGCCCACACTAGGAATAACCATTAAGTCCTTAGAAAGAAAGGGCTATCCTCTAAACGATTTTCATAATTAGTTCCGATCATCAAAAGTAATTGGCATAAGGCCCAGTCTAAGCTTAGGATAAGGAACATCCTCCAATTTGCCAACCCATTCTTGACCCTCAATGAGAGTGGCATCTTTCTTCACTATAAAGTATGCTACCATGTTAGCTTCATGAGGGGGTATATCAAATGTGACACTCCTGAACTTTTTAAAGAAGGCAAAGGATATCAACAATCACCTCTTTTACCTTCCAGATTCTCTGATTCTCACCAGAGAGATGGGAAGCAGCTAAGATTTGAAAGTCTGTTTTAAACATTACCTTTCATGGATTATGGGACATGACTAATGCTACCCCTCACAAAATGGCTAGTACCTCAGCCATGTTGTTAGTAGTTTCAACAAGACCCCATCAAAAACAATCAATGAGATTGCCATCTGTGTCCCACCACACACCTCTAGCCCATGCAGCACCAGTTTCCACTGCAGGCCTCATTGGGGCTTTAAAGCATATCACGGGGACACCACCTAATCTTACTCACATTCTTCTTAGCAACTCCTTTATTGGGGCTTTAAAGAAACTAAACTGCTATTATCAACTATTTCCAATTATTTTTGACAAACTTGAGAGACAACCTCCTTATATCTTGCAAACAAACATCAAAATGAGAAACTGTTTTTGTCTGGTTATTCCTTCATGACATGATATACTTGGACAAAAAATAGAACTTCCTTCAATTGTATGTTCTTGAACCTTCTTCCTTCTCAAATCTTGTAATCAAGAGTTGTGGGAGTAACTAAATTCTACATAAAGAAAATCTCTATGAGCTCAAAATTTTCAAATACTTAGCGATGATTGTTATGGGGTAACTCCAACACTTTTTCTATCTTTCATACCTCTTTTATCATCCATGATCTTTTTTTCCTTACCTTCTTTTCTCCTGCTTATTCCTACAGTATTATTTTATAAGAACTTGTTAGTTCCAATATGTGTTCTTTTTGGTAAGGTAAGTCTTACTGCCTTGTAAAATTTAGTTGATCCACCACAATCTGTTTTCCTCAGTTATAGCTTTGTTCCCTAGTTTTTTTCAATGATGATTTATTTTGAGGGACAGATGTATTTGAAGAAATCCTATTTTCCCTTTAAGGTTAATTTAGCATGGTTGTCATTAGTTTCCTCAATTTTTTCTAGAAAGATCTATGGTTATATTAGTTCCCTCCTCAAAGACTTCCATTTTCTAGAGCAAGATTTATGACCAGCTCTAATGGTTGGGACTTAGAAAGCATCTGATATGAAATCTCAAGTTGTCAATAAAATACACCCTTGACAAGTAATTGTCATGTTTGGGGTTTGGTATATTCCACTTAACTGGTCTTGCTTCCATTTCATGTTATCCTACTAAACTTATCTGCCCAAAAATTTGACTTCAATCGCAAGCATATTGCTGCCCATTCTTCTTATAGACATTATCTCCCAAACGTAGCTGCAAGAAATTATCACTACATAAGGTCCCAAATTCAAAAGTAATCAATATGTAGTTGTGCTATCAACATTCACTGCCTTCCTTTTCTTATGTAAGGGTTGTACAGATGCTGTCATGGGATAGTCGCAACTTCTTATACCCATAACTGATATTTGTCAATTTGACTTTGATTAAGACTTTAACACCTTGATTAGTACCATAAAACAGCCTTTATGCCTATTATATGTCCTTAATCCTTAAGTCACAGCCTTAGACCACAAACAAGGGAATTGAATTGAGAAGCATTATAATGGACCTAGATCCTTATTTTTCCAACTCTTAAATTTATAAACAATTTAATTAAAGCATTAGAGATAACAAGATTGCCTTGATTAGCAACTCTCATGCAATGAGACAATCTAATGTGCAGGATTCATAACTATGTGTGGAGTACATGAGCTAGTATTCCATGACCATAAATAATTTGTAGAATGTAGTATTGGCAGTACAAAGACAGCCTAGAGCTAATACACATCAAGCATAAATCCTATTTTTGATTGCTGATGTCAATTCTGTGGAAGTGAGCCACTTTTTGTTATTGATAACAAACAGTGCATTAGTTTATTTCATTCTTTCACATGTATACCCTTCTCGCTTTCTTACAGAACCATTCACCAGATTAAAAGTCTAGTTTGAATTCAAAATTATACACACAAAAGAAAACATGGTCAAGCCAAGATATATCCCAACAATTAAACTAATTAAGCATGCAGTTGAAAGGTAGTTATCTCTAGCACACTTACTGCGCTTACACCCATAATGTTCAAGATGGGATTTGCTCCAAGAATCAGAATAAAAGCCTGCAGAATGCCAAGAGCTGCACCAATTACCAATGCTGAGGAAACTGATGGGAGAACTCTCTTTTCAATACTTGATTCAGTTACTGTTGAACCCAAGGTTGTGTTCACCTTTGGAGCATTTGCTCTTGATTTTAAGCTATCTGAGACAGTGAAAAATAGAGGAGGAATCAATTTGAAAATATTTGATCCGCTAATTTTAAACAAAATTCAAAAAATTTAGATACACCAACAAAGATACAGAAAAATTTTAATCTAAATTTAGTGATTGCAATTAAAATGTAACTTTAGATATGCTTACATAGGAAATACTTACAAGTAGTAGAAATTTGTACTTCTTTCTCATCGGTAGTTAGAGATTCCTTTATAGGCTTCTCAATGTCCGACAGAGATCCCAGAGCAAACATCTCAATAGTAGCATCTTCTTTGGCCACTAGAGATGTTGTGACACTTACAAAGGGAAAATTGAATACTTTTGAAACTTGATTGAAAATTGCAATAGAAACACCCACAGCAGCAAGCTCCACAGGTCCTGAAATCAAGCAAATTGGAAGTTACATGAAATTCCTAACTGCCTGCAAAAACAAAGGAAACAATGCAAATGGTAGTCCTTTTATACTCCCGAATGGACTTTATTTCTGAAGCCTCTTTCAATATAGCAGTCTTAAGAAGTTTATGAGACATTGGATCAATTTATAGCCATTCAACTGTCAAGTGCCCAGATCACTATTTACAAAGTTCAATTCACCATGTACTTGCTGTTTGGACAAATGAAATAGCATTAAGCAATAAAAATTCCAATTTTCCCATCGACATGCTCAACCAAAACTCTTACACTTTTTATATCATGCCAGTTCAACTCAAAGACAACACCTACGGATATGTTCAGATATAACGGAAGCTTTATGGATGTACATATTTTCCATATTTCTTTTCAAAGAAACATGACACACCATTTGCAACTTCACAAGAGCTTATAACTCACACCACTTCAAAAGTTTCTCGAATCTCAAGTTGAATATTGCTTGAAACTTCTTTAAGGTCTTCTCACTTTAACAGATCAAAATGTTTCTCAGGTTTATCATTCCATGGACCATTTAGAATGCAACCTTCTTAGGGGAATCTCTCTAGGTTGGACGTTTGGCATTGGGTTTTAGGCTTTTAGCACCATATAGATAGTTCAAGTAATTAAGCTTTTATGTTTCTACAAACCCTCAAGAGAATGAATGTGGAAAACAACATCATCGACTAAAAAGCAGTTATGCAATAAAGTCACGATGTAAGATTCAATCATCTTAAATATGAGTGTTATAAGAAAGTTCTCAAGCTCGCCTATGTAGATCACAAAGAGTGTCTTTGGGAGCAGGTATTCTTGTTTACCTCCAATACTACTTTGACAAGTCCATTGGCAGTCACAAATGTCTCATAGAGCCTCATGATAGTAGCAATTATATAACTTTGAGAAACCAATAGCATGTAACCTATGAAAAAATAGGTGCTTGGGTACTAAAGTCAAAAAAAAAGAAAATTACATCTACAAAGCAACAATGGACTTTAGAAGATTGTTAATGAGCCTCCTCAATGATAGCTCAAAGAGTAGAAATGTGGTCAATAGTATGGAAATCTCTCAAGAACCTTTTTCTCCCCGCATTCCAAAATTACAATGCCCGAACTTCTCAAAATATTGCATGTTCAAGATTGTAAAAAAGTTTAGTAAATATGTTCTCAACCATGATAGCTTTGGAGTTATGCATATCTAAGCTGTACCTTGATTTGCAAATGGGGTGAACCATGTGTAGTGGCAGAGAGGGAGGAAAGACTAAGAGAACAATCCCATTAAATAACTTTACAATGGGTAAAACAAGTGATTCGATACCATATTTTAGAAACCCGATCTGATGGCCTTCACAAAATTCTAATTTGCTATTGTGTAGCTTTGAAATAGCCCCTCTAAAGTCCCCTAAAAGAAATATGATAGGAATTTGTAGGAGAGGAGACCTGAACAGCTAGTTGACCAGAAATATCATAAAAGAACAAGCATGGGAAACGAAGCCCTAGAAGTAAATTTTAGAAGAGGGGCCTTCCTCGGGAGGAGAGTATGCTAAAAGGTCTTAGGGGAGTTATGGAGGATGATAAGGAGTTCATATGTTGGATAATATGTTATAATTAAGGTCTTTCAGATAGAGTTTATTGTGTAAACTTTTCTAGTGGTGACTTTCCTCTTATATTTGACTTGCACAATATTTAATCCATGACAGAAAATTTAGGAATAAGGGCTATTTATCCATATCATTGCTCCTTACAATTTTAGCAATAAGGGCTATTTATCCATATCATTTCTCCTAACACAAATTATCGGCATTGAATGAGTTGAATGATCAAACTTCTACTACTCTAAGGTGTGCTTGGTTTAGAGTTCTCTAGTGACATAAACTTGAATAATCTTCTTCCATCCTATTACAAGAATTGGTAGGGAAAGCACCTAAAAGATTCTACCTTCATCGACAGTTAAAGATACATGGCATTGGCCATAAACCAGCACTTCCCAACAACAAACACATATTGTGTCTGGATCTGCTATAGTTGACCATCAAGACAAGGTTCCAATTAACAGACGTATTACCGCCTTTTCTAGTACTACCACGAGTGCTATGGCATTGGATGTTAAGAGCAGTTCCCCTTTACCCACCTTGGCTCCTTGAGGAAATATTCTGATATTAAAAGGATTATTCCCCAATGTTAGCCTAAACTGTTCTCTAGAGAACATTCTTTGGGATGCACATGCTATTAATTTTACAAATCCAATCTTGTACAATGAGAGAGATTATTTCTTTCTTCTCTTTATTGTCTGCTTTATGTGATTTACCAGCATATATTGATGTTGAATATATTTATTTGAATGTAATTCTCAGATGGCCTGCAGGCTACTATCTTGTTGCTGTTGCAAGCTATTATGCCTGTTCAGTGTTAAGTTGTTAACCAGTCCCATTAGCCTATCTTGGTTGTTACTGACAATTAATAATGTTTTTGTTTGATTAATGTCTGTTGATCATGTCTGTAATTCTCGTTTGGAGTTCCTTGAAACATTCACCAACTAGAGAAGAAAATAGTGAGACTGTTGGAATTTACACCTATTCAAAGGAATCTATGTTATAATGGCAATGCCTCCTAAACCTTTTGACACCCATAACTACTTTATCCATCTCCTAGATGCAATCTTGACTCTATATTCCCCTCAGCATCAACATAGATTGGGGTGGAAGATTGCATTACCTAGTATACATGTATGATAGGCTTTGCTCTCTGCTCATTGAGATTAATTCTTTCTTCCAATGAACAGTTTGTTATAATTAGGTCGGTAAAATAGCCTTCCGAAGGAATTAGCATTTCAATATCCAATTTCTTTACATATAAGCATTTTATCAGCAAACAATTTGTTCATAAACCGCATTTCCTATAAACATATGAACGTCTTTGCCTTCTCTGCCCTCAGGGTGAAAAAGTTTGTAAAGCCCATAGGTTCGTTATGATCAAGGCACCAAAATAACAAGGACCAATATACATAGACTTGGCATATGAGGGTCCCTTGATTACCATCAATGATCACCTGGACATGTAATAGGATTTCTATGTGAGGGTATTATACTAGCTTTTGTGCTTCTACAAAGTGTTGCCCTTATATGATAGGAAAGTGTGACAAATGAGATACATGTTCTGTAGAAGCTGCCACACTTCCAATTGAGATTGGACATAACCAACCCCATAGCAAAAACTTTTCTTCAAACATCTTTAGATTAACTCGATATTAAATGATAAGATGATGTTTTTTTTAATTCATTTACAATTGTACATCATTTTGCATTGTACAGTACATATTTCTCTCTTTTTCTTCTAACATTTATGTTTTCTTATTTACCTTGGCAATGCCTTCAGCAATCCCTTTAGGTAGAATGTTATTACCACAAAAACAATAAATGAGACAATAACTTCCATGTGAAAAAACTTCACAAATATGTAAAAGTGGTGTATATTTTTCCAATTGAGATTGGACATAACCAAACCCTTAGAAAAAACTCCTGTTTGAGCATCCTTGATTGACTTGATATTAATATATGAGATGATGCCATGTCATTTTGCATTGTACAGTACATGTTTCTCTCGTTTTTTTCTAACATTTGTGTTTTTCTACTTACCCTGGCAATGCCTTAAGCAAGCCACTTGTACACATCCAAAAGAACTAACAATTGCAAAATTAAGTAGTGAAACAAAGAAGAACCATTAAACAGAACAATCCCATTCAACATTTTAAAAGATTTACTCATACTGGCAATCTTACTCATACGGAAATAATGCTTCATTCTCCCAAATAGGATTGAAAAAAAATATATATTTCCTATATTTTGGCTTTCAATACAAGGCTGAATTCTGAATGATTTTCTAACTGATTATCAACATTTTGATTGCCATCTTTCTAATTAAGCTTCCTTGTGATAGGCCAAACTATTTTCAGTTGCTATATCTCAATGGGAAATGGGAAACTCAAAATTTCTGCTTCCATTTCTTTTGATGATTGTACCTATTTTACCGACTAACTAATAGATACACATCTTCGCAAGATCTACATGAGCAACCCGTCTGAATAGTAACTTTTATACCTGAGAGCCAACCTTTCAACTCAAAGCCACCCAAACTGCCTTCCGTTGACATTAAAGTATTTGGTGAGTGTTACCCTCTCTCAAGAGGTCCTCCAGTGGTGCCTGACCACTTTTTTAGCATCAAGTTCCTTAAAACAAAGACTGAAGAACTAAATTGTTTGCTGAAAAAATGCAGAGAGGGAAGGACCATTTACAGCAAACTCGGAGCCCATTCGAGTATTGTTTAAGATCAAACTGTTTTTTTCCAAATGACAGTACCATTTAAAGTATCTTCAATAGACAAATCAAAATGCTAGATAAGCCATTGTACAATGAAAACTTCCCTCGATAGAGGATTTAACCAGTGTACTATAACTGAAAAGATTACATTCCAGCGTAAAAATTTCAGATTTTACCTATCCTTCCAATGAATGATGTGACTATGAGGGAAGCGACATGATCGGCTGCTAATGCCAATGCTGCTGGAAATGCAATTTGTGCAATCCGCCGGCCAAGATTATCCGGTTTCAAAACACTCCTGAAAAAACAGAGTATCTCTTAAAGCAAGTCTCTAAGATTTTAAATATAGAAACGACTAGAATTTAAAGTCACAATACAATCTAGTATCTGTAAATGATGTTCTACAAATGACATTCAGATTCCAAAGGGAACTTCTCAAAACTTGGTTAGAAATATATGCTCTACTGTCCAGATGTATTAAACTTGTATTTGACACAATAACAACTATGTAAGTGGAGGAAAACATTGAATGTTTCAGAAATTACTCACCTGCAATCCTGAAAGAAAATTCTAAGTGGGTTCCAGCGGTTCTTATGTCTTGATGGATATAGATTCACCTTTTCTGAATTCAATTCGAATGCCATTTTTCTTTTCTGGATATGGCGTGAGATTGCAAGAACAAATGTCAAAGATGAATAAACGAATATACTGGCTTCTGTTGTTTGTACATCAGCACGCCCTTGTAATGTTCAGATTGAACTCTGAGAACCCAAAAGAAACCTGTCTGTCTGATGAAAACCAAGTTCACAGATAATCTGAGTCCGTGTTTATCAGTACGCAGCAATAGGAGAGATTAAATGACTCGACCTGCAGCAGCAATATCATCAAGAAATAAGCCCAGGTCAGCATTGACATTAACTGTCCTTTATCTTCAGTTCAAGGTGAATTCAAAACATATGCTTTAGTATTAGCAGTCATATACTGTTAAATAACTCTATCATCGGATCAACTTGCAACAGTAAAAGCTGCTACAGATAAAGCCCATCAGTCAACAGCAAGAAAAAAGACCTGCAATTTTGCGACCCCATGGATGAAACAATGAATACCTTACAAAGTGTAAGTGAACCCCAAAGGCACAAATTCATGTCCACTCACTTTACAAGTTCCCACAGACCGTCTACAATGCACTACACTTGTAACCAAACACTTTCTTGTCATAGTTTGCAAGAAGTGGTCATATACAGGCCCCTAATGGCCCCAGGATTCTCCGCTGACCTCGTCGCACTCTCTCATCCATACTGCATCTAAACGTGTGCCTGTATGTCTCACACACCACAGACCCATCACACACGACTAAATTCAAGCAAACATTTACACATGTGCATGCACCTGTATGTGGGTACATTGTATGCAATCATCCAAACTCTTTAATACTTAAATAAATGTATGTTTCATTGTGAGTTTCTTTGAAATCATACATCTATACTGGATACGTGGCTATATTTGGCCATATGTTGATGTTGGGTACATCCTTATGCTTGACATAGTAAAGCTAGCTTCTGAACGTGGCATACACAGTTGGGTATGTTTGAAATAGGCAAAGAATCTTCTTGACATGACATACAACAAACAAAACGAAAATCTGTAATCCTAATGTGTTAACCTTGTGGAGCGATTACAGAAAGTACACTTGTACTCCTACCACTCAGAATTCCTCCTATGAGCATGCCCAAGGATGAAGATGAAGCAAACGTGCACAGGACTCTAAAAATGGAATGAGGTGATCTCTCATAAACACACAGAAATGGAAAAGATTCTCGAGCCTGGGATAGGCATTAAGTTATTCCATAAATATCTGTAGGTTATCAATCCACGGCTTATAACAGGCAAAAATGAGTTAAAAGAAGAAAAAGTAACTTGTTTTGGGCTATATCAGTAATTGGCATTCGTGTAACAACCTGTGCAATTTCTTGTTCAATTGTTAAAACAAACCATATTCTGTTTTATTGGACTAAACTGTAACAGGAAAGTGGGACCCCTTGTTTCGAACACACCCTCTTGTTCGCAAATACCTTTCTGTACGCCATTTAATACCTACTGCAAAGAACAAAACTGAGTATCGAACAGTGCAAATTTGTTCCTAATAGTTTGGAATGAATCTCTTATTCGAAGTTGGAATTTTTGATAGTAAGTAGGGAGAGGGCCTAATAGTCATGGGGGTCCAATAGTCGTGCACCCAATCGTACATATAATATCCAATAGTCGTTTATATAATGTCCAATAGTTGTGATTTGACTACCCATAATTAAACAAAATGTATGCTTTTGATCTAAAAAGCAACCAATCATGTGATACCACATCAGCGCTCAACTACTCATGATGTAATGCACGAGAATTGGTCTCACTATTTTTTGGGGCCTTTTTCGACACCTTGACAAAAACGCATGCTGATGTGGCATCATATTTGATGATGTGGCCCTGAAACCTTAGTTATAAGCAGAGAACTTGCCAAGTAAGCCGCTGTAAAAATTGGGAGTGATTTGAAATTTCGACGTAGGATAATTAGAAGCGCGAAGTTAGATGCACGACTAGGCCCTCTCCCTAAATATTTATCTTTTTGTAAAGTTAATTTTTAATATTTTTAAATTATTTTTAAAAAAATATATATTATTAATTTAATAGGTTTATTTTTTTTGCCTGCTCAATATAATTAGTTAATACTTTTTATTTTTTATTCCAAACTTCATGTAAAATGAGGAGAAAATTTAATTTTTCAGTATACATATTGTTATGACCTTAAAAATTATTAATTAATGTAATTATCTCTATATTGGATGCAATTATAATCTATCTTTTTTAGAATTTGTCAATTAAGTTGTAAGTTATCTTGGTTCATTCAAAGCGTCACGTGATAATAACGCTATATATATTTGAAAGGCTTTTTGAGGTTTGTATTGCATTGACTCATGTTCAACATTGTGATTTTGATTATAATTTACAACATATCACTTGCCTTGCATACATATTTTGATGCGATGGCTCTTTCAAGTTGGATTCATCCATACATTCACACTACCCCATCAAACATCCCCTATGTTAGATAGACGTATTCATTATATATATGTAGTTTTAGGGGAAGCTCGAGTAGAAAGGTGATTATATAACTCTTTATACTTTTTTCTAGTAAAATGAATACAATGTTGAAATTTAAAATATTTGAAAGAAGCCATCAAACTCAATAGATAGGGAGTCAATCAAGCATAATGATTAGTTGGGTAATTGGGACAAAGCTTGTCTTTTAAAATGTTAGATAGAAGGCTTTGCTTACAACTGTTGTGCAAAAGTGGATTTCAGAAGTTGTGTTGGATATATGTCACTCGCTAAGCAATCTCACTAACCAACATTTGAAATCTCTAGCTTGGGTGTGTATCTTTATTTTTGGAGGTTTATATGTCTTGTTTGTTGCTATCAAAACCATCTTTGCATTATGGCTAATGATTTATTAATACAAACACAATTACCAACAATTAATTGGTCGATGGTGCTTATGTGGCTTAAGCTCATACAATTAATTGATGGTGCTTGATTAACATTGAGGAAGCTGATATGATCTCCATTGATTAACATTAAGCTCCTAAAGGTGTTTCTTTACATTGTCCAATTTTCAAATAAAATGTATCCCTAATCAAGCAAATTTCAATAGTATATATTAACAAGGGACAAAAATATAGTCAAGAAGACAAAATAACACCACTCAACATTGATCCACTATCAAAAGATAAAAATAATTCATTGAACATTAACTATAACAAAAGTTATCTATCACTAACTACTATAATCAATAAATAAAACTAACCCCTAACTATTTATCATTACTAATTTATTCATCTAAAATTCAATTATATTGTTTGATCAATCATTTAATCTAGACTCTTACATATCATAATGTCCTTGCAATCCCTATAAAAGTTTTCCAAATTAAGGAGTATAATTTTCTTTTCAACGTATTTTATTCTTAAGAAACAATATTTTCCTTGATTTCATAATTTTCTTAATTTGCAATACTTTTTTGAAGTTTTGAAAAATTTAAATAGTTTTAATACATTTTTTAATAATGTTTAAATATCAAAAATGTTATTTTTATTCAAAATATATAGTGTTATTTTCAAAGATATTTTACACTTATAAATATAGGAAAATAAATTAATTTTATTACATAGAAGCAGAATTATAGAGATGGTAAAGAGTGGTGTATAATTTGATATGACATGTTAATAAAATATATTAAAGAATCAACATAAAAAATAAATAAAATATATATTGACATAATTATTCAATTGAAAATAATTTTAACAAAATAATTATATATTTATTAAATGAAATAGAAAATAAACTTAATAAATAATAATTTTAAAATAAATGTATTTGGTGTGCCAATTTAATTCAAAGGGAGTAAATGCTATATTATAGTTTCCTTGGCATACGAAAGGTAGCTATCAAACCTATGGTTGGGGAAGTTAATTATTGTGGTTTAATAATTAATCATAACAAGTGTTACAGAGTATATTTGAACATTCTAATAATTAGAATTTGTTTTGCAACATTGTAAAAACAATTGTGACATTATTCTATTTTGATATTAAGTATAGTAAGTTGCGTGTAGGGTTGTGCAGGCATGGATGGCCACAGCCTGTAAGGCCATGGTTGCATGCCATTTTTTCCTTTACTTCTGTGTTCTAGTAGGGAGATCAGGTTGCATGGTGGCGTTGTGGTGTGGGGGGCTCTTTGTTGATTACGGGGGGTGTTTTATATTTTCTTGCATTTTTTCTTCCTTTTCCTGTTGTGTGTGGCTTAATCTAAAGCCATTTCTTGCTACTTGGGCTACTAGGGTGGGGCTTTGGCCCTCTTGTATGAGGTCTATCTTTTATATTTGTCAAGTTGGTTTTTTCCTCAATTATGTTTGGAGAAGGGTTTTTTATTTTCTTTAGCATGGATAACCCCGGCAAGGGTTCATCGAGAGATAATGGTTTTTCGTTTGTGCAAGGTGAATAAGTGCTTGGAAAGATCGTACAATTGACCAATGTTGATAATTCAACTTAACTCCATGGTCAAAGACATAGAGTATTATAGACACTAAAAATGTCCTAAAAGATATCAAGCACTTGAATCTGATATGTACTAGCATCCCTTCATCCTGAAATCCATCCTCATTTTGCTTAATTGATTAAATTTGCCTAGGTATTTAATTAATCGCATCATTTTCATCTATTAACATGATTAACCTAATTAGGTGAATTCATCCCTTTCCATGCTAACATTTTGTCCTCTTAAATTGCATAAATTAAAATATCTAATTTAATCCCCGAGTCCTCTTATTTAATTAAATAACCCTAAGTTATTTAAATTAAATATCATAACACTTTCCACTTTTTCATTGAATCATTTATTTAATGAATATCATATAATTCCTCTAATTTGCATAATTGAAACTTTACTTAATTATCAAATTACTAATTAAATCTAATCTTCCCACTTGCAAGGGAATATTCCTCCTTTGCACATTCCTCCAAAAATATAGAATATTCCTTCTCCTTTGCACAATTAAATTTGGTTTTAATTAACTAAATATCAAATTTTCCTCGCCCATGAGAATATTCTCTTTCTTCACTCATTTGAAAAATGGAATATTCCTTTTTGTAACAAACTCTCAACAAAGCTTCTTGTGCAAGTTTTGAAAGTGTATTTTTTTGGATGAAAGTGAGCCCTTGATTAAATATCATCTTGCATCCTCAACCCTTGATGGGAATCCATGATCCATGCATCCATCTTCCTTCCATTCTAACCATTGATTGATCCTTTTGATCTTGACCATCAATTTCATTTTTCCTATTCTATAAATAGAGTTTGCCTCTATAGAATAGGGATCCATCTTTTAATAGTAAACTTATGTTGTTAAAATCACTCTCATCTTGCACTCATATTTCATATTTTAAAAACATTTTAGGTCATTTTGCATGCATATTAGCTTAGGACATCCATTAATGGCTTCCATGGTAACTTAATTGCATCCATTTAGCATATTTTGAAACTAGGGTTTTAATCTTTCGCATCTTGCATACATTTAGAATAGCTTTGCATACGCCAATATTGATCATCTTAGCATATATCATGTTAAAATAGCTTTCATCATGTTAATTTAGCTTTTTAATCATGTTTTATCACACATCTTTCATTGGTTTCATTGATTCTCTTCAATAGAATCGATTGAAACAAGCTCATTATCCAAGGGATTAGGAAAGGGTTGCCATTCCACATTAATGTGACACCACTCCCCTAATAGGATAAGTTTCAATGGTTTAGAATAGATGTTTTATGAAGCTTTCATATTTTAATATATTAGTTTTAATGGATTCTTAGTTTAGTTTATATTGAATGATCTTATTGGGATTGATCCATAGTGGCTTAAATACACTTTGCATATTCATGGATTAAGTGTAGTTAGCCTATACTACATCGTCGGTCAAATTTTGGCACTAGAAGGAGGGCTTGAAATGAATTTAATGAATTTCTCTTTAGATTTTCATTTTCCTTGTGTTTGCAGGAACAACAACGTTATTGAAGATTCACCGATGCATATTGGACGTGTCGCTATATGACAACGCATTTTATTTTTAAAATGACATGTTTAATTCAACAACGCATATTAAATTTTATCAACGCACATTTAAATAGCAATGCTAAAATTATTTTTCATCGCGTCATAAATGTTTATTTAGTGATGCATTTGATGTGGCGACACAATAGACGTCATTGTTTATTGCAAAGCGATGCTTTTGATTTTTTAATACACCTACACACTCTCTATATGGTGATACTATTGATGAAATTTAGTGATGCAATTGATTTAAGCGTCATGATTTACTGTAAACAAAAACTGAACTTGAATTTTGACATGTGTTTTAATTTTTTAACTTCATCTAATCACTAACATGTCACTGACTTCTCATTTTGGTTTTTTAGGCTAATTGGTTTTACAAGTTTGGACAGTAAAATTTAAAGTGAAGGAGCATATCATCATTTCATTTTATAATTGTAACAAGTGTTTTGACACTTATGGGGCAATTATAACCCATTTATGATGCTTTATTTCACATTTTAGGACCAAACTATATTTCTTTTGGGTTTAAAATGAATGTTCAAATTGGTTAAAATTGAACCCTCACATCATTATGCCTGTTGGTTTAAAATTGAACAAAACAATCTCCACACTTTGTTTGGTGGTTAAAACAAATTCATTATGCTTGTTAAGGTTAAAATGAACATGTCATATTTGCTTGTGTATGCTTGTTGTGTGTATCCTCTCCCCTTACACTTCGTGTGATCTTGGGTGAAGAGAAACATGCAAGTATACCTTTTCTTCTTGGAAGCACTTATCCTCTCCCCTTGTGCCTTTTGGCAATCTTGGGTGACAAAAAGAATTTTACACTTCAAACACGTGTTACCTTTAGAAGGGCCTACCTCCCAACTTGTGAGAGGGAACGACCCAGGTGGCGTTTTCATTTCGATCCGCTTTATAAATAATTGGTGGTGACTAAAGTCATTAACCAGCTAGTTGTGGTTGTCCTATACTGAATAATGTCTCCCTTAGTATCCTTATGATGCATTAAAACCCTTAGATATTTCTAAGGGCCGGGAGGCCTCTTAATTGAGTGAATCGCCGCATGTATAGCACCAATTTATCCTGAATACAGTCATTAAAATCCTTGTTTGTAGTGGCTAACCAAGTCCAAATCTGAAACATATTTTAAGGTAGCGCATTGGAATAGCATCATTCCAAGAAGTTACTTACCATGTCCAATTTTTTATTGAGGCAATAAAGAAAATTGGGAAGGGACTCTTTTGCTTGGTGTGTCAAGACGTTACATTTCTTTGGCATAGCCTATTTGCCCATTTCACCTTCACAAATTAATCATCTCTTAAGGGATGATGGTAATCCTACTAAGAAATGCGTACCCGCTTTATCTAGGATTGTAAATGCTTGTGAGTCAGTTTAACACTTGCTTGGTTCCAAAACAATTACAAACAAACATTAACAAATCTTTTCAAAATTTCAAAACCTTTGGTCTAAGTATGGATACCCTTTGAAAGAACCTTGATATTAATGCTTGTCCTAAGGATTTATTCTTAGAGACTTCTAAATATTTTGGTTTATATCTCAATCCATACTTTCCAAAGTAAACCTAGATAACTATGCCCCTATCTTCATCCTTTTCACAAAATGGACCTTGTGAGATGAATGATGTTTTTTACATAGACATTTAGTGTGAAACTTAAGAAATACAAGTTTTTGTGGTAAAAATAAACTCATTAAGCAAGATAAATTGACAAATTCAACCCCACATGACCATTTGGTGTCTGATCGCTCTGGTTGAACAACCAAACCTTACACCCGCTATCATTCAACCAAAGTTTGAACTAATTAAAGGAGAACAAATGGATATAATTAGTAGTTTGAGGAGCTTCATTTTTGAAACAAAGGAAACACCCATCTAGTGGAGAAATGCAACATACATCTTAGACGAACAAGAGGAACAAGATGATATTGTTGCTTGAAGGCCAATATTACCACCTCCCACGTGGCAATAAATATCCTCTTTTTTCACAATCTTGTGCTTCTCTAAATGATCTCTCACAAAATCAAAATTCCCAAGAGAATATCTACATGCCGCTACTTCAAACTTAGACATCATAGTGCAAAGTATATTTGGAGATGTATTTTAAGGAATTAGCGCAACCGAGATAGACCAATAAGGAGACATTTTCTACACTATTTCATGGATGAACTAGATCTACACATTTCAAGAGAACTTATCCTTAATCATTTAGTCCTTAGGATTTGGGTCAAACATTTCATCCACCCCTTATCAAATTTCATCCTTCACTTCACCAAACTTTGCAAGCTTTTGAGCACACCAACACTTTGGACTTAGACATCTATCAATCCAAAACCATAACTTAGCTAATTTGTATGTGAAACAAATCCTTTTACATGCACTTAGTTAAGTTAGTTATCACTTTTGGACTAGTTTATCTCTAAGGTCACAAGTCTACTCTAAAGATTCACAAGTTCATAAAACATCTTCTATCAAACATCAAACAATCAAACCTCTAAGTCAAAAGTGTTGTCCCAAAACGTTTGCAAAGATCACTCTCCACATAATTCATCTTTTTCATCTCCCATTATCATCATTGCTCCAAAAAGACTTAGAGCATCCCTTTTACCTAGATTTGAGTCAACTAGAGAGTTTAAACATTACAAATCTCAACACAACTCTCTCATAGGTGACCCCCAATTTATGGTAAAGACAAGATCACAACACAAGAGAATCATGCAGATAACCAATGTCACATTCCCCTCAAGTGATCCCAATCCTCAAGAATTTGATCCAAGAAGTCATGTTACCCCATCGCAACAACCCTCATCTCCATCAGGACCATATGAGATAGAAGACATCACAAACAACCCATTTGGTCTTACTAAGGAAGAAATCATGGAGTACAAACAAGAACAGATCAAGCCTTAGAAAGCATGGCTATGATTTCTCCATCTTTTGTTGCACAACCTTTGACGAAAGGCTTAACTTCATCCACCATTCAAACAACTCCATTGCTAGGGATAAATCAAACATCCATTCCTAATATTGCAACTATTCTTGCTAAGGACTTTGGCCACAATCTTCCATTGGAAAGAAACGCACTTGAGGGTACCCTAAACACCAATCCATCTCAAAACACCACTTAGACACCAACATTTGGCACTTCTACCATTTATGAACACCCCTTACATCAAAACAACCCACTTACACTTCATGAATCCACAACAACCTCAACATATCGAGGGAACCCATCCTCATCCATACCCAAAAGTACCATAAGTGTTCCCAACATCACCCAAGGTAGTATAGGCCAAGTGTCTCAAATAGACCAATAAGGGCATGCCAACACCCTAACAAAAAATCAACCCTTAATGCAAATTGGGACATCTTTATCCAAGCCCCCAATTGGTTCATCTGCGTCATTTGTTTCACAAAACACATCCATCACAACTATCACCAACCCAAATCAAAAAAACCTCTTGGTCACAAACCCCATCAACCAAGGTACTACCTTGATCTCACCTCAAGTACAACAAGGGAACCCCCTACTCTTTGGTCAAGGGAACCCTTTCGATCAATTGCAAGGGTTGAGCATGCCATTTCCATTGCAATATCTAATGGCACCATCATCATCTTTCGCCTTGGTCCCCCATGTCATGCAAAATCAAATAGGACCTCAAACTTACATTCATCCCTCCTAATCCACCATCTTGCAAGGAATGTTAAACCAAGGGAACCTCCAACCTCTCATCAACAACCTGTAACCCACACAAAACATCAAAACCCAAAACCCATGACAGATGTCCCAACAACCAATTGATCCTACATTGCAAGCACATGCATTAGCTTTACAACAAGCACAACAGGCTTATCAGCAAGTTTTCCAACATCAACAACAACAGCAAGCAACCCTAGTAGCACAACAACAACAACAAGAAGAAGAAGTATCCCTAGTAGCACAACAACAACAAAAACAACATGAAGCAATCTTAGTAGCACAACAACAACAAGCCTTAGTAGCATAGCAACAACAACAATAAGACCTCACAACCCAACAACAACATCAAGCATCCTTAGCAGCCCAACAATAATAGCAAGCACAACAAACAACCCTAGTGGCCTAATAGAAACAACAAGCTCAACAGTATGCCTAACAACAACAATTGCTCGCACAACAACTACAAAAATAGGGTTTATACTATAACCCTCAACAAAACATCATCAACCCAAACATGTTAGGGACATATACTCCTTCACCACAATCACCTTCATAATATCCTACACCACCATACACACCATACAACACCCCATCATATCAGAATCCCATGTACAATCCATCTATTATCCCACAATATGCAACATATGTTCTTCCACCAAATCCCCAAGATGATGTAGCATCGCAACTTAAGGCATTAACACAAGAAATGCAGGATATTTGGATGGGAAAAATGAAGAAGTCCCATGCACAATAAAACCTATTCCCATATCCCTTCAACCAAAACATCACAATGGTACCATTTGCTCCCAGTTTTGAGGTCCCAAAATTTGATAAATACAAAGGGAGAGGAAGTACTATGGACCATATCAAAGAGTTTAGCGTCATGTGTATGGAGGTCACCTACAATGAATCCTATTTGATGTGCCTCTTTCTACGAAGCTTGACAAGCCCATCCATCAACGGGTTTTCCTAGTTGCATCAGGTATCAAAACCTTCCAAGAAATCACCAACAAATTCATAGATCACTTCTCCTTTAACCTTGATGTGGACGTAAGCTTAGAAGAGTTGTATACTCTCAAAAAAAACAAAGGAGAATCCAATTTCTTTCAATGATGGAGGCAAAGAGCTAGCAATAGCAAGTGGCCCATTCCCAATGAACAATAAGTAGGGATTATTATAGTGAATGTACATCCAGATCTGTCCTTCCACTTGAAGATGCAATGTGTTACCTCTTACAATGAGCTTGTCCCTAGAGCCCTTAACATCAAGAGAGCTTTAATCTCATATGGAAATACTCAAGCCTACAAGGACAACCTCCCATCAACCAGTTCAAACGATAAGCCTCGTGCCTAGGATAAGAACAAGAACGTGACGAATGATGGTGTGGTAGATGCTAAGGTGGTCCTAAGTGGTCCTAGTCCAAACAACAACCAAATAGCTAATGTCCAACCAACTATGCAACAAACTACACCATCACAAAAAAATTAGGTCAATAACATCGAAACACAACAACGATGAACACCTAACAAGAACAACTATCTGAAACGTAAATACACATAGTTGTCATAACCTATTGAAACCATCATAAAGAAATTGGTAGATTCAAACTTGATAATGCTTCCCAATTTTGAAAACTACCAAGAACCATAGGATAAACCACCTCGGTACAATGAAAAAGATCTTTGTGACTTTCACAAAATCAAAGGGCACAAAACATCGAACTACATGAGGCTCAAAAATTTTATCTAAGATATTATTGAGAATGGAGACATATCCATTGAGGTACCGGCCAGCAACCAAGATCTTAAGATATACAAGAAACCCATGTTGGATCATAGCAAAGGAAACAACAATGGAAAAGGTAAGGATTACACAAACATGCAACACACCTATTCCAATGTAGTTGCTTCTTGTGATAGTGTCATAACCATCCTTACCATCAAAGGGCCTAGTGCAGAGTGTGGAGTCACCACACGACATGGAAAAGTCCCCATCTAAGTAGTCCCATCTCAATCTAGGGCACAAACTACTTTTCCAACATCAATTCTTAGCAAGTACAGTCTCCTAGATTAGTTTAAGAAGACCCCCAAACAGATTTATATCTTGGAACTATTGAGGATATCCCCCGCACATAGGAAAATCTTGGAGAAGGCTTTATCTTCATCATCTGTCCCCAAGGATATTGATACAAAACAATTTCAAGCCATGGTAGGACATATCACCAATCATCTTCTGT
>VDFB02151532.1:0-45036 GCA_007258455.2 Sequoia sempervirens
TGTTGATAATATGAGGTGGTGGAAGCACCCAGTTGGTATGATAGTTGTGGCTGGGTATAATATGGATTGGATTGATAATTATAAGTGGGATTTGGCTATTGGGTAACATATGGAGGTGGTTGCAAATTTGATGTTTGGTAATAAGGATTTGATTGCAATTGTGGGATGTTTGTGTAAGGTGGTGGTTTAGATAGTTGAGGGTTTTGATGAGTAAGATTGGGATTAGGATTATATGGGGTGGTAAAGATAGTATATGTGCTTGATGAATGGTAAATGTATTGTGCAAGAGGATTTTCTTGTGTTTTTGTCAAAATTTGGGTGTGTTGGATTAGTTATTGCTGATGTGGTGGTTGTTGGTATAGAGGATGAGATGGGATATGTTGCTACTAAGGGATCATTATTGGGGCACCTTTCAATGGTTGTTGAGGCTGTGAAGTAGCCTATGTTTACTAATGAGGGGGTTGTGTGGGAATGACAATATGTTGTGTTACTTGAGATGGGATGGCGGTATGTTGTGGTGCTTGAGATGGGATGGTGGTATGTTGTGGTGCTTGTGATGGGATAGTGGTATATGGTGGTGCTTGTGATGGGATAGTGATATGTGGTGGTTCTTGTGATGGGATAGTAGTATGCTATTCCACCTATTGGTGAGGTGGTTGTGATGAGATGGATTACTATGGGTTAATCGGAGGCTACTGGAATGCACAGATGTTGCCTTGGGGTGGCTACTGAGATGTAAAAGGTGGCATCAGTAAGTTTGATGCAGGTGAAAGCTAAGGGTTCTGATGAGTAGGATTGGGATTTAGATTAGATGGGGTGGTAAACATAGTATATGTGCTTGATGGATGGTAAAGGTATTGAGCAAGAGGATTTTCTTGTGTTTGTGTAAAAATTTGGGTGTGCTGGGGTGGTTATTACTGATGTGGTGGTTGTTGGTAGAGAGGATGAGATGGGATATGTTGCTACTAAGGGATCAATATTGAGGCACCTTGCAGTGGTTGTTGAGGCTATGAAGTAGCCTATGTTGCCTGATGAGGGGGTTGTGTGGGAGCATCGGTATGTTGTGTTACTTAAGATGGGATGGTGGTATGTTGTGGTGCTAGAGATGGGATGGTGGTATGTTGTGGTCCTTGTGATAGGATAGCGGTATGTAGTGGTGCTTGCAATGGGATAGCGATACGCGGTGGTTCTTGCGATGGGATATCAGTATACTATGTCACCTATTGGCGAGGTGGTTGAAATGAGGTGGATTACTATGGGTTAATTAGAGGCTGCTGGAATACAAGGATGTTGCCTTGGGGTGATTGTTGAGTGGCAACAATAAGTTTGATGCAAGTGTAGATCCCAGACGTGGTGGCAGTGAAAGGAAAGGATTGCCCCTAGTGTTTACTAGTGGTTGACCTAGTTGATTACGTGGAAGAGGTGGTGCAGATGGTATGAGGGTCAGACCTTGTTGGATAGGCATGGCAGGTGGCGAAGGTGGTAGATTCTATCGCATACCATAAGCAATGGGAACATTAGGATTAGGTGTTACTCCCATGACTAGAATCGTAACCCAAGGAACATTGTTGACTTGATAAAGCATGACATTCCTGAACCAAGGTTGATACCAATTATCTATAGGTGGACCCTTGGGGACATGAATTTCCTAGGATGTTCTATAAATTCTAGGGGTCCTGAGACACTAGAGGGGGTGTGATGTTGATGTATTGGGATAGGTTAATGTTATGTGCTAGTTTGAGTCCCTTGAAGAGTAAGGCAGAAAGGATTTTATCCCCATGCTCATTGAGGAGACGATCTATCATTTGAACATTGGTAGGATTACTAAGATATTCGTCAACTGTGACTTCAAGTTGATTGACCATGTTCTCATCACTAGGTGGTGAAGTGTTTTGGACATCAGTATTGGATTATGATGACTCGCCATTATTGAGATCTTGAGGAGTGTTGACTAGAGCACCTTAGGCCTATTGGTTTGCCATAAGTTTCTTTGCTTGTGATCGGGTGAGGGGAATGAAAATGTGAAACTACCAGATGAAATAAGATGATTCTAAGCATTAAGATGCACTTAAATGAAGGATCTAAATGAAGACTAAGGATTGATTGGATTGGATGAGGGTTTGATTGAGAAGTTGATTGTATAAAGGATGTGATAGGATTTGATAAGATTGATTGATGAGATGAGATGATTGCTAGGATTGGATTATTTATTGGATTGGATTAATGAACATGATTCTAAACTAAGTTCAGAGGTTTTAATTAGATGACATAAGGTGTTGATTGATTATATTGAACTAAAAAAGGGATGATTGTGACACCCAATCTACCTTAAGATGGAAGTAAATTGATTGGGTCGAAGATGATAACTGACTTAGGATGGATGAAAATCCTAAGCAGATGTAGATGATGATGATCGAGATCAGGAACCTAAGCTAACTTAGATATAAACCTCTGAAACAAAGTCTAGGGGATTGGGATTGATGAAAAGATGATGGATATGCAATCTAGGGAAATTCTAAGATGTGCCTATATGATTTGATTGATGAATGAATGAATTTTGGAAAATGTAGATGGACTAAAGTGACGATTGTGGGAAGACGGATGATGATAAAAGAAATTTGATTATGACAAGGGATTCAAAAAACAACTAGCTTTCAATGGCCCAAAGGATTCACTTTCTAGAATTTTTATGAGAAGTGGACATGCCTCTATATCAAGAAAATTCACCTCTCTAGGTCACAAATTCACCTATCTAAATAGAGTGAAATCACCTCATTCTTCAAAAAATTCACCTATCTGAAGGGAGCGAAATCACCTTTGTGTTTAATAAATTCGCCTCTTCTAAGAGTCAAATTTGCCTAAATATTGAGGGCACACAGGAAAAATGCAAATTTGATGAGAAGATTTTCCTAATTCTAGGATGACACAAGAAACATTTGAATTTGAGAAGCAAATTTACCTATCTGGCAGCAAGTTCGCCCAAACTTTGACAAAATCACCTATAACCAAGGAAAGATTACCTAAAACCACTGGAATAGGGAACTTGATTTGCAAAGTCACCCAAGGGACTAACAAAGATGCTTGTTTCTTGAATGGTATAGATGGGGAATGGACTTGCCTAAAAATGGGATTGCCTAATTGATAAACAAATTCACCTAAATCTTGACTTGAATGGATGAAAGACTTAGATAGGAAGCGGGTTCGCCCCTATGGAGAGCGAATTCACCCAAGGAGGTGGAAAATTCACTTGTCCTAAGGGAATGAGTGAATTTGATGGATAAAGGACTCAAATTGATGGCAGGTTTTCCCTAGAAGGGGGAAAATTATCCTATTATAAGAAAATAGGAAAATTTGATTCTTGATAACTAATGGGATGACACAAACTGAAAGCAAGATTTCCCCAAAGAGATGGAAATTTTTCTTGTTCTAAAAAAATGAGCAAAATTCAATGAGTGATGACTGAAAAAACTTGCCTAAAGGCTAGACAGACTCACCTATTCCAAAGAAAGGGTGAAAAGGGGGTCACTTAAAAAGTGACCCACAAGAAAATTTTCCTCTGAAAAAGATGAATTCACCCAAATGGAAGACCTGGACTAGACTTGGACATGGAATTGCCTTTTTGTAGGGAGAAATCACCTATCTATAGTGAAAATTTTCCTCTATAAGGGGAAACTTCGCCTCTATAGGCAAGGGCTAACTATGGAAAAGGACAAAAAGCACCACAAACAACAAACAAAAGGTTGGGATGACTCAACTAAAAATAAAATCACTGGTATCAGGGTATGTACAGGATCATGATGGGCCAAAAAGTGGCAATATGATGGGTATGGTATTGATGACTATTTTTTTACCCAAAATTGATGAAATGAAAAGTTTTTAAAGGATATTATCAAATTTCCATCAATATAAATTATGCTTTACTTTGAATTTAATAAGTAATTATTATTTATTTTCTATTCAAATTACGACTAAAGTCCTGATTGATAGGCTGATTGAAAACATCTATAGCTTTCAAATAGTATCATATTTTTGAATCCAAAACATTTGTCACATTCTATGCTTCACATACTATAGGATTAAAAAAAGAAAAATTGAATTTCATGAAGTTTTGACCAAGTTAAGGTGGTCAAACATAATGAAGTTTTATATTTTTAAAGTTGTAATAACAAATTCATAATTAATAATTTACTTGGGAAATTACAAAAAAATATGCATCACATCAGCATGAGTCCTCTACTTATATCTAAAAATATTATAAAAAATATTATCATTTTATGGTGGTTAGGTGGTCAGACACCTATTTTTATTTTTCCGAATTTAAGTACCATTGCATTGAAATTTCAAATTTCACCAAATAGATTTAAAAAAAAACCTAGTAGTTTAGAAACTATATTCAATTTTCTATAGATTCTATTCTTACATATTTTTGAAATAATATAGATAACTTATTCAATTTTTTACGTCAATTAGCCTAACTCTGATTTTTCTAAATTTTTTGCCACTTAAGGGCCTATTTTTTCCATGATAATCCTGTACATACCCATCACACAATGAAGACACACTAAGCAACACAATCCTAAAATTAGTGATGAGGGTTTACAAACTTGATGTAGGCCCACCAACTTGAGGGGACAACCCAAGGTTAATACTCTATGATACTGGGGTGGTTCTTTGGATCTTGCTTTCTCGCAAAGGTGGATATCTAGCATTCTAGTGGAACAGGGTCATCAATAGATGCCATGGGCTCACCTTCACACTCTCACTCGAGGAATATCATAGTCCACCACTAGGATTTCAATCTCAAACCAAGAGAGTACATGGTGAGTAACTTCGGGGTGTAGTGCACATCCTTTGCACTACACCAATCTATAGCTAAAACATAGGTCTCTATCTAGGCTGAACAAGGCTCTCTTGTGAGTCCCTTATATACACATGGTATGTGGGGCATAACCATGAACACCAACCTGTTACACGTGTAATTCAGGAGCCTTAGCGAGGTATTGGAAAGTTGAACCAACTCTACACATTTTATCTAGGTATCACCCTAGCTTTGATGTTTCACTAAACACAACATGACTAGATTGAGGTACAACTTAATCTCTCCCCCCTTTATATACCCCGCTGGTAACATGTGGTTGGGATCATCCCCTAGGTGATGAAATCCTAGGTAGGTCCCACTAAGGGAAGAAGATACTAGACATTTTTGGCTAGTCCTCAAGCTCACACATAATGCAAGGGGAGAGCTTAGATGCACTAGCACCTCCTAGGTAGACTGGACTGGACTAGAGTAAACTATGATTTATCATCACTCAAGATCACCAAATGGTGCAAGGGGATTAGATACATCAATAGTTCACTCTCAAACACAAAAAACAAGTTAATTGGCCCTTTAATTAAAAGCTATGTGTGCCTAGCTAGTATGGAAAAATAATAGACAGACAAACTAAAAGGCCTTCAACAGATTATCTTGTGAAAAATGCGTTAGTAATTTTGGACATCCATCTTGGACGAATGAAGTCAAGCTACACAAATTGTTAGTAAAAACCAAGCACACTCACAAACATACAAGTTAGTGGGTCAGTACGTGAAACAAAAACCAAATCGATGCTAAAAAATGAATATTCTAGTTTCGGGTTTACCTCAAATTCGCCTTTGTATGAGGAAAATTGACTCCTATAGTAAGAAAATTCACCTATTTTGATTATCAAACTGGCCTATCTATTCAAATGGATGAATTTTCTTTCACCTCTACAACTTGAGCACTCTCACCTATTTCTAGAGATCACTACAACTCACCCTTGCTTCGAGAAAATTCACCCTTGGTGATAGATTCACCCCTTTTCAATAAAAAGGGTGAATTTGTTGGATGTGAATTAGCCTGTGATTGGAAAATTCACCCCTAACTGTAGGTTCAAGTATTTTTGATTGTATATTAGCCTTTTTAAGGAGAAAATTCACCTATTAGGGTTGATTCGCCCCTATGTGTAAACTTGAAACTACAAAACTCAAACAATATCAAACATAAAATGGTAGACCTGTGAGGTGGGTCCCACCGGGAGTGCCAAAAATGTGTGCAGGTGAAATTCCTTGTCTAAAATGCAAAAATAAATGAAATGCAAGCAAGGAAAACTCAAGCAACACCTCAACAATTAGCCTTGTTGAACTTGAACAAAAACAAAACAAAGAGAGTGAGTTACCTTGTCCAAGTTGATTGGTTGGTTTTCACTATTGATTCATTTGATTGTGTGCTCCTTCGGATCAAAATTAGCATGAAAATAGATGCAAAATGATGAGGCTAAGATGGAGAATGCAATGGTGCAAGTGGGTATTATGATGGGTACACAATGTAGATGCAAAATGGAACTCAAAGTTGTAGCAATGGTGGATTCTTGAAAGCTAGAATGCAAGAGTTCTAGATTGAATGTTGAGTGATGCAAATGAGGGAAAAATCCTCTAATTTTAGGGGAAATTCCTCTTATAAATGAAGGTCTAAGATGATTCCCACATGGAAAAGATCAAGAGGAAGGGTGAGTTGAGAACTCACAAGCCTTCACATCTTGCCATGTGTCCAATGAGGTCTCAAAGGGGAGGTGAGTTGGAGGTACTTTAAAGTACCTTGGGATTGGGACAAGATCTCCTCATAAAGGAGGTCCTTGTCCCCATCTGGGAGATGTGACACATGAGGAATTAAAAATTCCTCAAATATCCTCATGGGAAAGAGGAGGGGAATTAAAAATTCCTAAAAGACATGGAGAGACTAATAGTTAATTTTAAATTCACATGGGGGAATGGGTTTCCTTCTCCAAAAGGAGAAATAAATTAATGAAAGTTGACCTAAGGGTATTCCATAGATGGCATAAGGATTAGGTTGACCTAATCATGTAATTAGGGCTATACAAATAGGGGATTGTGACATAGAAAATTGGAACCTCTTGAGAAAAGAGACAATTTCAGACCTAATTAGACCCACTTTTGAGTACCCTTGCATCACTTAAATCCCGATGAACAACATTCAATTCATCCATATCCTGAAAACCCACATTCAAAAACCACTGGTGGGACCCATTCGCCACCTTGGGCGAATGAGTCCCCTCTGGTGGGACCCATTCACCAAGGGTGGTGAATGGGTCCCTTTTGAGGTAAATTTCAATTTTGAGTGAGAATTCAATTAATTCAACTTAATATTTTGGTGAATGTTGACCTCTTAGGTCTAAATAATAGGAAAATTAGGTATTGTTGCTTATAAATACTCATTTTAAGTCATTTTACACATCTTTTAGTCATTTTTCAAAAGCAATTTCTAAAGCCAAGTCTTCTACAATAAATTTAATTAGCAAAGTTGAAGTTTTAGTGTAGCAAACTAGGATTTTTGTAGGTCTTGAAGCTCACTTTTTGGATCAAATTTCAACATTGCAAAGAGTTGATGATGAATGCCCATGTTGAATCATGGAGAAATCTAGGTTGAGGGGATGAAACTAGCCATCAAATCACATCTAAAGACTTATTTTCAAAGTGATTCCATCTTCCATTTGTTCTCTATCTTCATATAAAGGTTCACATTTTATTTACATTCCATTTGCATGTCATTTTATCTCCATTTTTGATGTGTTGTGAGATTTCTAGGGTTGAGACCATGCATCATTCAATTCACATTTGCATTTCTTATTCTTACACAATAGAATAGGGTTTTTGACATAATTTAGACTTTCCTAGTCTTTAACACATCTAAGGCTAGGGTTTTATAAAAAAATTTCTCCATTCAAGGTTTAATTACCCAACTAGGGGTTTGAACAAGGCAAACCCCTCATTAGAAAAATAATTTTAAGCTATTTTGCAAGAATTTTCTAAGATCTAAATTCGAGTTTCCGTCAGAAACTATTGTATAGGTGTTAAGGTACATAATAGAAACTTGCAATTATAGAAATTTTAAAGTGGACTGATTTTCCATGCATGGTGAATGAGTCCCTCCTGAGGTGCCATTTTGAGTTAGATATAGATCCAAACACCCAGTTAGTAGGAAATAGTTTCTATGAAGAGAAACCCTGACCTAGGACTGATTCACCCAAGGTGGCAAATGAGTCCTAGTCAACTCAAAATTAGATTTTCTAGATTTCTAGATTGCTTTCCGGTCCTCTTCAACTTCTCAGGTGGACACATTCTAAGATTTAGCTTTTTGTTTAGTTTAATTTGCATTTTCATTCATCATTTTAAGCTTTTTGCATATCACATTTTGTTTTCAAACATTGTATATATCTTAGGTTTTACATTCATAATCAATCAATTTCATAGCTTAGTTTCACTTAAATCATCTCATTTAGCCTAAATAACATCATACACATCTTAATTTGAGTGAATGACATTGATTTTTCATGAGGGTTATCTCTCTCCTTTTAGGTGAAACACCCTAAGAGTGCAAGAGTCCTCATGCCCAATAATCTATGGTTCATTTTGGTGAACCTACATATTGAATATCATATTATTTTTTTTGCATTTATATTTACATCCTATGACTTAATTGCATTGTCTTTTGCATTTTTTTTGCATCCTAGGGCTTCTTAAAATTGCATTAGTGAAAGTATCATTTAGAGTTCATTATTTCATCTTATTTCATTACTTCATTTCAAAAATTTCCATTATCAGTCTCTATCTACATTATACAGACCTAAAATTTTTTTGAAACATCAAAAAAATTAGAAAAAACCTAAAAATACCTCCCTGGGACTCATTCACAACCTTGGGTGAATCAGTCCCACTGCAATTTTTGAATTAAAGTTTCCAAAATTTAGTTTATTGCTTGCATATTTCTGTTTCTTATAGTTTCTTTTCTGTCATAGTTTAGTTATCTTCTATTTCATTAGCATAAGCATCATTTTCTTTCATGGCATTTATGGATAGTCTTAGTTTTTTGCAACTTTTCTTTTTAGTATTCTTTCCTAGTTCTTTTAGATCAAATTCATCAATAGAAAATAAAAATAAAAATGAAACATCAAAAAATCCTTTCAAACAAATGATTCAGATTAGAAACACCATCTCATCCAAGCCCCTTAGTAGTGATGATGTAGATAATTCAAATGAAGTTCTTTAGGACTTCCTCTCACTCACTTCATCCTCTAACACTTGCAATGAGAAACATAAACCACTTAATGATAGCATATCCTTCAAACCTTTTGGTTATGATGACTTTGACTTCTTGTATGAAGCCCTTCAGGAATTCATCTTGCATAAGTCATCCACTAAGGTTTGTTGTGACCAACCCACAATAATAAACATTAACACCTTTGATGTTGAACAACTTAAACCAATTGATGATAACTTAACCCTCATACCTTTTAGTCATGATGACTTGGACTCGTTAGATGACTCCCTTCAAGATTTCATCTCACTCAAATCATCCATTGAGGATGTCAATGCGATTCAATCTCAACTCATTCTTTACCCATCCTCACATAAAATTCATCCTTCCAATAAACCTGACTACACTCTTTACCGACCTAAAACCAATGTGTTGCAACAATCAAGTAATGTTACTATTGCTCGTACATATAATACCCGAAACAATCCGCAACCATCACAACCAACCCCATCCTTTGTACCTTTAACCAATCCACCTAGTACTCTTCATTTCCTCCCACACGCAAAGGAATATGATATTTTTGAACAATTAAATAATACTCCTGCATAGATTTCCCTTTGGGATTTACTTTAAAACTCACCAAATTACCACACTATTCTTCAAATAGCCTTACAAAAAATTACAGTTCCTCCTGGTACAACTTCGAATGATGTGGCAGCTTTAATCCATAACATGAATTTAGACATTACTTTCTATCAACATGAGCTCCCTCCTTTAGAGTTGCGAAAACAAAATGAGGCCTTTATGATAATTTCTCAATTCAATCACATAGGTGTCAAAAGAACCCTTATCGATAATGATTTTTCCCTTAATGTGTGTACTGTGAATCTCCTTGATAGATTGTGTTTTGATAAGTCACAAATAATACCTGATTCCATGTTCATTCAAGGATTTTACAATACAACAAAGAAACCACTCAGTATAATCACTTTACCTATTATGGCTGGGGTGGCTACTTTGCAAACTCCTATTCATGTCATGCCTTATGATCTTTCATATAATCTTCTTTTAGGTAG
This sequence comes from Sequoia sempervirens, assembly GCA_007258455.2. Classification (NCBI taxonomy): domain Eukaryota; kingdom Viridiplantae; phylum Streptophyta; class Pinopsida; order Cupressales; family Cupressaceae; genus Sequoia; species Sequoia sempervirens. Next base: position 10,150 of record VDFB02151532.1, read on the forward strand.
ACCATGGATTGATGAGATGAATGCAGTGGCTTCGACCCTTCGTCATATCATGAAATATGTCTATAAAAATCACATTTATCAAGTTGAAATAGACCTTGAGCCTGAAAGTTGCTTGCACCTTGGAAAAGGAGCTACAAGTCCTTTGAAAACATTAATTCCAACATCCAATATAGACCCTTTTGAAATTAAACACAACAATGAGGAATTGGTATCTAAATTATTTGGTGATGATTGGTCATACTTAGAATTCAAACCTTCATTTATGGGTGAATACATAATCACACAAAAGAAAGATGAGAATCAAGAACAACTAACCATCATGTCCACTCAAAATTCCGAACAATCTTCTCAAACATCTATCTCTTCTACTTTGGAAGAAAATACAACATACACAACAAATTTTGATGAGATAGAATATGAATCCCCACCTACTCCAACAAAAATGGAAAGAATTTATGGAAAAGGCTATGAACTTAAAAAAAAATTAGGATATGTTGGCAAAGGGTGTGGAAAAAATGAACAAGGTATTCACGTTCCTATCAAACCTAATACACAAGAGACAAAAACTAGATTGGTCTATTATTTTTCTAAGATGAAAAAAGCTACTCAATGACCATATTTGGACATCAACACTATTACATGTCAACCAAAACATAACCTCACCATCCAACATCCTGAATTGCTTGATAAGAATTCATCACAAACATGGAATTATGTTACAAGTGATGAAACTCTAAAACAAATGTTAGGAGTTTATGATAATGCATCTTCTACTGCTCCCATAAAATGAATTATTTGTGCCATGATCCTTACCAAGGAAAAATAAAGTGATATCATTGAAGAACCCTATGATTATGAAGTTCCTAAATCTAATGCACTCCCTTTAGGAGATACAATTGATGTACCAATGGACATTGATGATAAAGAAAAGTTATTAAGATTGGGAAGTGCCTTGACGATGAAGAACAAGAAGACACTACAACTTTACTTCATGATTTTCCTAGAAATTTTTCTTGGAAATATTCTAATATGCCAAGAATTGACCCAAAATTGTGACACACAACATTGTTCTTCCTGCAAATGCTAAATGCGTTCATCAAAAGATAAGAAAAATGCACCCTAACATAGCCTTGCATGTTAAAGAAGAGCTTGAAAAACTCCTTGATGCAAGCTTCATTTGACCTATTGATTATTCTACTTGGATCTCAAACATGTCATAGTTGCTAAATTCGATAATTGTATTAGGATATGTACAATTTTTCATGAATTGAATAAATCTTCTTAAAAATATGACTTTTTGCTTCCTAATATTGACATGATTATGGATTCAACTGCTGGACATGCTTTTTTGTCATTCATGGATGGATTTTCTAGTTATAATCAAATCCTTATTAATCCTCAAGATCAATACAAAACCACCTTTACAACTATTTGGGGAATGTTTTGTTGGGTTGTGATGCCCTTTAGTTTAAAGAATGCTATCAAAACTTATCAATGAGCAATGACATTGATCTTTCACAATTACATCCATAAAATCTTGGAAGATTATGTTGATGATATCCTTGCTAAATCCTTAACAAGACAAGACAATGTATATGTTCTTTTGAAAATCTTCAAACAAATACATAAATATAATATGCGATTAAATCCAAAAAAGTGTCTTTGGTGTAGATAGTGGTAAAATTTTGGGGTTTTTCATATCTCATAGAGGCATTGAGGTGGACACAAAGAAAATTGATGCAATTATTAACATGCCACCTCCTCAGAATATTTCTCAATTAGGCACATTACAAGGCTGAATTCAAGCTATCTGTGATTTTGTTGCATCTTTAGTTGATCACACATTACCTTTCACACATCTCCTTAAAAAGGGTGTATCTTTTGATTCGGATGAGGATTGTAAATATACTTTTGAGAGTTTAAAGCAATACCTTGCAACCCCACTTGTTTTACAACCTGTCATTCCAAACAAACTGTTTATCCTATACATAGCCACATCAACCCATGCTCTTGTAGCATTGTTGGCTCAACAAGATGATAATGGAAAAGAAGACCTTATTTATTACATCAGTTGAACCTTAACTGATTATGAAACTCAATACTCACCAAATGGAAAAAAAATGCTTAGCTCTTGTATTCACTACTAGTAAATTGCGACATTATTTACTAAATGTTGAAATACAAGTCATGACACAAATTGATCCTCTTAAACATCTCTTCAACAAAATGGACCTTTCTGGATGCTTAGCTAAGTGGGTGATGTTAACTGATTTTGACCTTAATTTTGTTTCAAAAAAATCAATCAAAGAACAAGCCTTAACCAATCACTTAGCTGATGCTCTTTCTCCTCTTGCTTTACCTAATCATGACTCCTTTCCTGATGATAGTGTTTTGATTGCTAATTTATTAAAACATGGGAATTGTATTTCAATAGATCTAAGTGTAGAACATGCTCCAGTGCTAGAGTAGTATTAATTCTTCCTGATGGACAACCTCTTCCCTTTTCCTATTGATTAAATTTCCTATGCACCAATAACGTAGATGAGTATGAGGCATTAATCATGGGTTTGCGAGCTGCTTTATCAATGGATGCTAAACATATTAAGATCTTTGGTGATTCACAATTAGTTATCAAAAAAATCAATGGTACATATCAAAATAAACATGACAAGTTATCAAAATACAAGGATCTTACAATGAAATTGTTAGAGAATTTTGAATTATTCACCATTGATAACATCTCTCGTAAATACAATGGACATGCAAACTGAATGGCAAGTGCAACCTCTCTTATATCCCCACTCGATCCTTCAACAGACTTCACCTTTGTTATTCATCCCATCATGAAACCTTCAATTGATACTCAAGTAGAAGACATTTTAACCGTAACTCAAGATGCTTCATGTGAATGGTATGAAACAATCTACCATTATTTAATATATGGTACTATTCTCGAGCCTACAATGACAAACACTCAAAATTGTTTATGCAAACTAGAAGCTAAATACACGATCCTTTCCAATACATTATATAGAAGATCCTTTAATGGTCTCTTACTAAGGTGTCTTAAGGATTCTTAAATCCCTATAGCCCTTGAACAAGCTCATGATAGTGCTTGTGGAGGTCATTTTGGGGGATGGTCATTAGTGCAAAAACTCATCCGTATGGAATATTATTGGAAACATATGGAGAAATACTACTTTTCTTATGTTAAACGATGTCACAAATGTCAAGAAAATAGCAATTTGATCCATGCTCCTACTTCTAAACTCTGTGCCCAAGTTCCTATTTGGCCATTTTTAGTATGGGTATTGATCTTATTGGAGAAATTTCACCTCCTTCTGCTAGACATATGTTTATCATCACCGCAATAGACTATTTCACAAAATGGGTGGAAGAAATTCCTCTTTGTTCTACAAATGCTAAAGTAATTTGGCGTTTCATATTGGAACACATAATTTCTCACTTTTTCCTCCCTTCTACAATTGTTTCAAAAAATGGAACCCCATTTAAGAATAACGAAGTCAAGAAATTTCTTGAAGCATTCAACATTCAACATCGATTTTCCACATTGTACTATCCACAATCCAATGGACAAGCGAAAAACACTAATAAAATTTTGGAACAAATCCTCAAGAAAACAATTAACAAACATCACAAGGATGGGAATACATAATTACATTAAGTGCTTTGGGATTATTGAACAAGTGTTAGATTATCCACAGGGACTACACCTTATACCCTCATTTATGGCACTGATGCAATCATGCCCTTGGAGTTAGAAATTCCTATGTTGCAAATTGTTCTTCAAGAACTTATTGATAATGCCACTTATAAAGAGAAATGATTGTACCAACTTGAGATGATGGATGAAAAACACATTAATTCTCTTGAGCATATCCAAGCTTACATCAAACAATTACAACAAAACCATAGCTCACATGTCATTCCTCCAACATATCATAAGGGTGATTTTGTTCTTTCTGAGAATCAACATAATACTAATGCTGACAATAAAGATAAAGATAAATTCAGCCCTAATTGGTTAGGACCTTACATAGTTGATACTAGTTATGGGTCTGGTGCTTATATCTTAACAGACCTTGATGGAACACCCCTTAAGGAAGCTATTAATGCCACACATTTGTGTCGGTATTACCTCTAATCTCTTTGAATAGTATGTTTGTTAAAGGAGTGTTGTCTAAAGTTATTTGATGTCATTCTAAATAACTTTAACATTGCTTCGTTCTTGACAACTAATCTTGTGTTTGTCTTGAGCACTAAAGTACTTATTTAAGTTCATTTTATAATTACTTTAGGATTCATACTATTAACCCTTGTGTTATGTTAATTTATATCCTTATATGAGTTATAGGTGTATTTAATTTAACATATTCTATAATCAACATTGTTGTATCTAAAGTAAAATTGAAATATGTTTTACATTACATCACATCAATCCTATTAAATCATGAAAACATTAATTAAATACTTTTACCATAAAGTCATTTAATTAATCACATTGCATTTAACATTCAAACACATTAAGACCAATCATAAATACACCAAATAAACATGCATATATATGTATCAAATATTTTTATATACATCTCAATATCATATACAAAATCACCAAGGTCTATGAGAACTCGACCCCTTAAGCTTTGGCGCTCGAGATCTGGTCCTTGGACATCATGAGATAGTTGTGTGTGATTGTGACCATGAAATACCAAGTATAAGTGCATACTCTAGACCTTGCACTTGACCAATAGCCACAAGACGCTCCTTTTCTAGTTGATCCCTCTCCACTTGTACTTGTGCTAGCTCTACATGCAATCTCTCAATCTCTTTTGAGGTCTACAATGACTATCTTGCACTCTCAACTCGATGAAGTCATCTCCTAACACTCTCGTACACTGCTCGTAGCCTCTCGAAAGGTTTGAGTGACTTTGGATCCTCCTCCATGATCAGTTGGGGCATGTAGTCATGATATATCTCCTCCTCATCAATGGATGTAGGCACTATCTCTACAGCAGCCTAAAGATAGAAATTTCACTAGTCTCTCGTCGCTCTTGCAAGATAGACAAGGTACACAATCAGTACACATCATCACGATATATATATATATATATATATATATATATATATATAAATACAAAACATAAATATACTCAATTACATGCATAAAATCAAAAACATCATCACCTATGTCTCAAAATGCATGAGGAATATCAACCTCATCCTCTTTGGGCGGAATGGAGGATTTGCTAGCCTCTCTTTAACTCTGGGTGCTAATGTCTATTGTAGCTACTAGACATGATCTAGTCCTATAGTATGTGAGGACTCTCTAGGATCTTACCAATCCTTATTAGCTACCTCATTACCCTTACTCAGGGGTGGCTCCTCATAATAATCATCCTCCTCATCATCCTCTCCTCCATCTTGGTCCTCATAGTTAGGATCTATGTTTGAATCATACTCGTCATCAATAAAATTAGTAAATATATCTAATGGCCTATATCATACATCCTCTGCTTTGTCCTCTAGCTCATCTCCCTCAGCTGGTGTTGGTCCTACATCACCTATAGGGACATCCATGGGGAACACATGAGCTAGTCATGTCTTTGAGCACCACTCCTCATCCTCATCTGTGCTACCAACATCATTAGTGTCAACGTCTGGTGGTTGATCATGATCAGAAGCTTCAAAATCACTCTCATGAACATGATCTATAGTAATCCGAACAGTATCACTTGGCCTTTGAGCACTCCACATTGATCACCTAATGAAGGGACACGACCTTGGTGGTGTCTGCACCTACCCAAACTATCACATGAATCACTTGTAATAGAAAGGTTGTACAATATAGTCATGCCTCCTAGCTAGAAACCTATCCATTTGCATCCTCCTCAGCTATCCTATGGGATATGGCCATGGTAGAGTGAGAGATAAGGTCTCCGTAAGATCTTGTCCTCCTCCAGGAGGTCAAACCTCACCTTCCAAAAATTTAAATCTCCATATTGCCACAAGTGTCATAGAGGATAGCTTGCATGTTTTGGCATGGTGTGATGGTTTAAAGGTGGTATTGTTGTTCTTGCCACCAAGGTTCAAACCCCGTTGGGGTGGTATTGTTGAATGGTTGTATTCTGGTTCATAGCTCCGGTCAAAAGCGTTTACCACTTGAATAAAAAAGTGTCATAGAGGATAGCCGAATGATCATGGATATCCTATAGCTATAGCATAGGGGAACTCGATAGGCTTGGTGCAAGTAATATGCTCGAGGCACAACACCTGCAGAAATGTGTAGTTCACCATACTGTCGATCTCTCAAAACACAATTTTTCCAAGATAATAATATAAGTGTGGTAGAATGTAGTGGCCCCAAGCATAGACCGTCATGTGCTTGTACACCCCTTGAATCAAATGTACCAATCCTCCATCTAAGTATGCCACTCATCCATTAAGATGAGCCACTATGTGCATCATAATCCATCTAACAATAGAAGCTCTTGAATATAGAAGCATGGGAAGCTTGATCCACACTCTAACATGGTCATCATGAACTGGTCCACCCAGTCAATACTGCATATCCACCTTCTTCTGGTGGAATGACTAATCCCCCTAGAAGTATACCTGCTCTCCCCAAATAGGAACTCAGATCACTAGTAGGAAGATGAAATGTACAAGTATCGACATCCCAATGCTTGCATTGGGCCATAAGCATGGCATCATGGTATCTAATAGGTGGCATAAGATATGACCAATAGATACCTATTATCTGTAAATGCTCTATCTCTATTGTTGATAGTGCTAAAGCATGATCTCTCAAGAAATTAAGTTACCCCCCTAGCTGCTATCATGACCGAGCAGGGACCTATCAAAATCATCACAAAATGCTCTAAAATCAATATAATATCTTCAAATTTTTACATATTCCATCATGAAAATGTGCTAAAGTAGATCTAGTGTGCTTTTCTAATAGCCCTAGAAACTTTAGAACCCTTTTAGGAAATTTCACAAAGAAATGGGACACTTCGCAAAGAAAAGGGACACTTTGTGAAAAAATGGGACACTTTGTGAACAAATGGGAAACTTTGCGAAAAAAGGGGACACTTTGTGAAATTTTTTCCAAGATCCTAAATTAACCTCTCTATACATTAAAAATCATTAAATCATTCAAAAATTACTAGGATAAAGTTACAAAAATGACTCACCACATAATATAGATCGCTACACCCCAACTACTCTTGAAGCCCATCTAGTCATGAAGGCCTATAATCCCATCTACTCGACATCCTCTCGTCTCACTCATCACTCTCAAGCTACAAGAAGATAAATTGCAATAGTAAGTGAAAAATTACTTTCTTCTACTCCTTTTAACCTATTTTCATCATCTATACTCTTATGCATTAACTTAGGGTTATTTTATCTTAAGAGTTCATAAAGCATCTTTTCTTCAAATCAACATAATAAGAGCTCAAAAAATTCATTTTTGATGTTGTTTGATGCATTGGAATCATAATTCCACATCCAAAATCATCAATGGTATATCATTACATGGCATGGTACTTGGAAATTCCCTATGCTATGATGTTCCTTATTCAACATAGCTAGATTGCTACCTTGATTCCACCTACATAAAGCAAGTAGAATCAAGGGGGGGCATATATCTACCATCGAATTGGATTCTTAGGAGTTAGAAAAAAGAATTTTTGGACAATTAACGAATATGTGTTGTAGGATGTGGTTTGTAATGTTGTGGTTTTGTAGAGAACTACATTGGGGGCTTCGTTCTCCCACCTTTTGAATGAGTATCATTTTATAAAATGCACTATTTAGAGTCCTTTAGCTACATATGCACATAGAGTCATATGGGCACTAAAGTGGGGGCTAAATGTGACGTAGAAAATTGGACCCTCTTGAGAAAAGAGACAATTTCACACCTAATTAGACCCACTTTTTAGCTCCCTTGTGTCATTTATCCTTCAAAACAACATTTATAGGTCCCTAAGACCCATTATTTTTTATCTAGAGGCCCGTTTCACTTGAGAAATCACTTAAATCCTGACGAACAACATTCAATTCATCCATATCTCAAAAAACAACCTTCAAAAACCACTAGTAGTTCCCATTCACCACCTTGGGAAAATAAGTCCTCTCTGGTGGGACCCATTCGCCAAGGGTGGCAATGAGTCCCTTTTGAGGGAAATTTCAATTTTGAGCAGGAATTCAATTAATTCAACTTAATCTTTTAGTGAATGTCGGCCTCTTAGGTCTAAATAATAGGAAAAGTAGGTGTTTTTTCTTATAAATACTCATTTTAAGTCATTTTACACATCTTATAGTCATTTTTCAAAAGCAATTTCTAAAGCCAAGTCTTCTACAATAAGTTTAATTATCAAAGTTGAAGTTTTAGGGCAACAAACTAGGGTTTTTGCAGATCTTGAAGCTCACTTTTTGGGTCAAAGTTCAACATTGCAAACATTTGATGATGGATTCCTATGGTGAATCATGGAGAAATCTAGGTTGAGGGGATGAAACTAGCCATCAAATAACACCTAAAGACTTGTTTTCAAAGTGATTCCATCTTCCATTTCTTCTCTATCTTCAGATTAAAGTTCACATTTCATTTACATTCCATTTGCATGTCATTTAGTCTCCATTTTTGTTGTTGTAAGATTTCTAGGGTTGTGACCTTGCATCATTCAAGTCAAATTTTCATTTCTTATTCTTACACAATAGAATAAGGTTTTTGACATACTTCAGACTTTCCTAGTTTTTAACACATCTAAGGCTAGGGTTTTATGTATATTTTTCTCCATTCAAGGTTTAATTACCCAACTAGGGTTTTGACCAAGGAAAACCCCTCATTAGAAAAACAATTTTAAGTTGTTTTGCAAGAATTTTCTAAGATCTTGATTCGGGTTTCCATCAGAAACTGTTGTACAAGTGTCAAGGTGTAGAATAGAAACTTGAAATTATATAAATTCGAAAGTGGACTGATTCACCATGCATGGAAAATGAGTCCTTCCCGTGGTGCCATTTTGAGTTAGATGTAGATCCAGACACCTAGTTAGTAGAAAACAGTTTAAGTGCAGAAAAACCCTGACCTGGAACTGATTCACCCAAGGTGACGATTGAGTCCCAGTCAATTCAAAATCAGATTTCATAGATATCCATATTTTTTTCCAGTCCTTTTCAACTTCTCAGGTGCACATATTCTAAGATTTAGCTTTCTGTTTAGTTTAATTTGTATTTTCATTCATCATTGTAAGCTTTTTGCATATCACATTGTGTTTTCAAAAATTGCATATATCTTAGGTTTTACATTCATAATCAATCAATTTAATAGCTTAGTTTCATTTAAATCATCTCATTTAGCCTTAATAACATCATACACATCTTAATTTGAGTGAAAGACATTGATCTTTCATGAGGTTTATCTCTCTCCTTTTAGGTGAAACATCCTAAGAGTGCAAGAGTGGCCTATAAGGCTCATGCTCAAAAATCTATGGTTTAGGGATTAAGGAGGTTAATGGAGGATTAAGAAAAAGTGGAGAATTATGGAGGATGTGATACTAATATTGATTAAGGGTGTGCACATTCTAATCATGGATTGATTAAATTAATCTAGATTAAATGGGGATTATGGAGGGTGGGACAATGAGAGAGAAAATGGTGAATTTAAAATTGATTTAAATTAACAAAAGCCAAATGACTAGATTAAATAAATTAAAGCATTTATTTAATTTAGAGAGGAAAGGGGATAAAAGATAATGTATTTAATTATTTAATGAAATACCTTAGGAAAATTATAAAAAGAGGAAATATTAATTAAATAAATTATTTAATTAATGTCAACGAAGGGATGAGGGATAAAAGAGTAAACGAAATGAATTTGACCATATGGGGGTGGTCAAATTCGGATGTCTATAGTTGTCATTACAATCTGTGTGGATTCTTAAACTCCATGACATTCTAGATCAATGTGATTAAGATGATGCAGAGGTTTTGAATCCGGTTTATAATTCAACCAAGGTTTATGATGAATCTATGTTGGATCCAAATTATGAAAGAAAAGAAGTAATGACTATTGAGGAAATTTTTGAATAGGTTTTAATGCATACTTAATGATAGATTGATGATTATTGTAAAAATTTGAGAAAAATTGGGATAAGGCCCACATACTCACTCAATATAGAGAAGTAGAGAGAAGAAGGTGAGTCTGAGTATGAGGAGCCTACCAAGAAAAAAGGAAAGGATAAAAAAGTATATACAATTGTGCATATTGAGGAGATAAATCCTGATGCATCAAGCCATAGAGTTTTATTGGCACCAAATAGACAACATAAAGAAACTAGATTGAGTAAGGTCAAAGTGACAATGAAGCCTAGAGCGACATCTTCTTCCACGAAAAAGGTGAAGATTCAACCTGTGACATATGAAGAGCTGAGAATGAAAATGAATACCCATGATTAGAAAAGGTCTACATCTCAAAGAGTTGCAATTTTATTTACTTCTCCCCCTTTAGTTAATATGGCTGCAGTAAAACAAACACTAGGAAAGACTCTTGTGGCTCTAGAAGAGAGTTCTGAATTAAATGAGAAAATCAACGAACACTAGGAGAAATGGGGTGCATTGATGGAATGAGTTAAAGAGAAGAAATATAAGGAGAATCCCATGGTACAACCAATGGTGGAAGAAATTCCAAATATAGGGTCAATTCCTATAAACATTGAAGAAGAAGAATTCATAAGAGGAAGACTTGCCCCAAAGGCGAGAAACCCAAAAATACTTGTTGAAAAGGAGATAGGAGAAACTGCAGGTCAAGTTCCCACTGGTGATGTCATTATTGAAGATATAATTGATTCCCAGCTTCTGCTAGGGAATGGTGAAAATGATGTAGAACAACCACAGATTTTTGAAAAGATAGAAGAAGACTGTGTTGAAATTGAAAATATAGAGTGTTCACAGACTTTGGATGGTGGGTTGATAAATGAAGAGAATCTTGATGTAATAAGACAAGAAGAAAGTGATGCCCCAAAGATTGGTATTGAGCATGTGGCTAGACATGAAAATACAAGTCTTGAAAATTAGGAGACAATGTCAAACCTTGGTGATCCATAATCCATGCCAGTGAATACTAAAAATGATCCAATTTTGGAGGATGTGACAAGAAAGGTTGAAAATGTAAGAGAGGAAGTTCCTAAATTTACTAAAAACCAAGAACAAATAAATTTTGCAGAGGTAGAATATAATGAAGATGTGCCTGATTGGTTATTCAAGGAATTGGCTTCCCCATTGGATGTGGAATTAGTTCATGTTGACCTTAGAAGTTTAATGCAAGAAGTGGAGATTCCAAAATGTAGGAGAAGAGCTAAAATGAAATATGTTATTTAAAAGACCATAGACAGAGGAAGAAAAATCCATATAGCTACTCCGGTAGTGGATGAAAGTAGACATGAAATAATGCCTAGGGACTATAGGGTGACAAGTATGAATGTTGGAAATTCATCTTGGCGAAAGGAATTAGAAGAGATGAGGATGAATTTAGAGACAAATGTTTCCAGGATGTAGAAAAGTAAACAAAAGAAAAGAGAGTTGAAAGAATGGATTTCCTACCTAGAGAATTTTATAGTATCATTAGCCCAATGTGGTCAAGCATAGGTCAAATTGGATCATAATCTAGTACTTATGTCACAAGAGTAGGTGGATTCTATCACAACACCTCACCATAAAGTGATTGTGTTTGAAGAATGGATGGAGAACTTGGTAAGAGAAGGAGAAGAATTGATCATAGATATAATTGGGAAGTATAAAGAGGCATACCATTGGTGTAAAAATTCTAGGATATTAGAAGGAGAATGCATATTTTGCTAGGAATAGGTTGATGCTGAAAGGAAAAATTTAAAGGCTCTCATCTAGAAAAATGTCCAAGAATTGATAAGTGAGAGAATAATCATGGAGCATGAGGTTTTGATGAGTAAAAAATGGAATAAATAGGTAAATTGGGAAGGTGACGCCTTAATACAATGCATGGAAGGATTTGAGAAAGTCATTGAGAGATGCAATAAATTGATTGAAAAAGAACAAGGTTTCATTGAAATGTTAGCATGACATGATTGTGATGCCTGGACGCTAGGACATGAGGGTAAAGAAGTAAAAGCTTTCAGAGAATGGCTTGAAAGAGTGAATAAAGACCATGATCATACACTAAATCATAAAGTCATTGATGAAATTATACAGTGCAAGAACATTGTGGTCAAGTATGAAACAAAAAAATTGCAAAGGAATACAAATATCTTCCAAATATTAGAAAATTATAGCAAACTCAAATACAACTAGAAGGTAATTTAGGGAATTTCAAAAGAGTGTATGCATCAAGTATGGGTTTCCTATTAGGAGTATCAATTGAAGAAAGGTGAAGAAGAGATCTTGGAACTGAAGTCTGATGTAAGGAAATGAATACATGGATATTAGATACCAGAGGTTAATACAAGGAGATGTTGCTGAAATGAATCTTATAGGTTGTTCCTAGTCATGGTTGAGGTGTCTTTTCCTGGAATTTGAAGAATGCTAATGGCCTTGTTTTGTGCAAAGCTTTCGTATATCAAAGATTGGAGTTGAAGATTAATGTTGATGAATAAGTGAAAGCTTTGAATTTTTCTAGAAGATTCTAATGACAACTGGCATCTGTCACATGCTATTTTTTGATTTGCTGTCAATGGTTCCCTTTGATAGACTTAAGTTTAAAATTTTAGGCCTTATTCTTATAAAAGGTCATTTGATGCTTTGCTTTTATTTTTAAGTTCAAAATTTGTGGATGTTGGAAGAGCCAAAACCTCTTTAAGTTTTGTTCTTTATTCTTGTTTTCTAAATCATTCCAGACTAAAAACATGTATGCACATAGAAGCTAATCAATATCAAAACTAATTTGAAAGCTATTTCTTGGTATGAAATCTTTTGTAGCTAGTTGTTTGTTCAATTGGATGAGACTATATGCTACGTCATTTAAGGGTGCATATAGAACCTACCAGATTTCCAAATAAACTTCCCTTTTCTTTAAAATCTCACATCAATCTATGCCTATTTGTAAAGAAATTTTGTGAAGTATAAAGTGGTTTTCTTTGATTTGGTTAATTCTTGGGGCATGTGTGCATAATAACTGGGAGAAATTTTACTTTTCAAGTATATTTGATGCTTTATTTTAGAATAGATGTTAAATTCAAAAAATGTTTCAAAAAAGAGATAAATGAATGAATAGAAATTAATTGCTAATCATTTTTTTCCATGATATTACTGAATGCTTAAAACGAAATCTACTTAAGTGATAGAAAAGTTGTTTGAAATTCATTAAATGTTATTGAAAATCTTTGGATTTCATGAAATTGTTTGATAACTAGATCTTTTACTGATCCTAATGATTCCTTTGAGAATTAAAAATTATTGTTTACCCCTTGTGATTAACAACATTATCAGAACAAACCCTAATGCAAACCTAGTATGGTAAAGACCTGACATAAACAAGACTTGGGATTAAGTTGAGTCATCCTAAGATTTAGGTTGTCCTTTTAAGTCTTTCAAGTAAAGATACGTTCCCATGGTCTATTTGTGAGGATTTATCTGCACTATTGGTTTGCGACTAACATCATGATCAACAAGAACTAGCTCTAGGAGGGCCCTTTTTTTGTTCCTTTGGTTGCGTTAAGGTTGAAGCTAGAGTGTCACAGAGTCACTAGGTTTCAGTCTAGCAATCCTCATGTAAATTTAGTCAAACTTAGTGGTCTAAAGTCATCTAGACCTGAAGGGTCTAGAAGTGCAAGTTTGATCCATAAAATCTGACTGTTGTTATACCTGCCACACCCACAATGATGACTTTCTTTAATGTAGAGTCACCAATCCAATTTTCTATGTACAATGATCTCTCAAAAAATCTAGACAAATTGTGTCCTAAGTATTACCTTCACAAAGATGTGGAAGAACATATCAATATCTTTAAGGATACATGTTTCAAAGCAAGGATACAACATGAATACGTTGCATGTAGGTTGTCTTCGTATACCTTAAGCATTACTAGTGGTACACCAAACTTCCTCATAAATTAGTTAGATCATGGCAAGATATGGAAAGTCAATTTATAGCTAGGTTTAGAACACTGGTTGATCTTGCCTTGTTATATCACCGGTTTTCTCAAATCAAGAGGTTCGATGATGAACCTATAACTACTTTAAATGATAGGTTTCAAAAGGCCTATTTTAGGTTACAAGCACCTTATGTAGTGGATAATTTTTCTACCATTGTGGTTTATTATGTGGTAGTAGATCCTTTAACTATTATGTTTGTGAAATGAAGGGAAAATCCTCCCACTACTTTACCAGAAGGCTATGCGAAAGCTATAAGTATAAATTTAGAAATGAAACACCTCAAAAGCAGATCGTTTATGAATGGCGGAAATGTATTGAATAACTATCCTATTTTGAGTGTGAATAGAGTCCCAATAAATCATCCAATGACTCCTAATTATTTTCCTTCAATTGTCTAGAATGGGACATTTCCTCCAAACACTTTCTTTCAATCAAGAAATAGTCGAGCTTTAGTCCTGCATCTTGGCCTAGCTATCATAGAGTTGCATCCTAATGGAAATTATTTCTTCTCATAGACTCAAGAGAGTCAAAAATTCAAAAATTTAGATGATAATGAAGAAATTAAGGAAATCATCATTCAACTCAAAATATTAACCACAGAGGTTATGCAATTAAGAAATCCATCTTTTTATTCTTAGAGTAATAATCAAAGTTAGCAAAGTCGAGTATATAATGCTCCTAGGCCACTTAGACCTTGGAACACATGACTAAATAATGGAGAAGTGTCCACACCACTAGATAACACTATTCCCTCTGATGATAGACCTAAGTCAAAGGTGAATCTATATGATCTTGCAATGAACAATTGGTGTTGAATCCACAACACAAATATTCATTTTGAAGTGGACTACCCATAGTTTAAAAATACCTTGGATATTTTTTTGGCTGCTACACACTACAACAAATAGTGTGAATCTCATCCTCCTAAAGGAAATGAATTAGTTCCAGTGGGATATGATTCTACTTTAGTTCTTGAAAGTTATGAATGTGTTGAGTCACGTGTTGTTATCTAGAGTTGTACTTATAAAAATGAAGGAGATAGTTCATCCATCACTTTAGAAACTTACATCTTTCCTTATCAAGATGAAAATGAACTTTAGCGTGAAGTTGATAAAATTCATACTTTTCAAAAATATCCAAAAGGACATATTTATGACCTAAGAAGTAACACAAATGGTGGAAGTAAATTCGAAGGGCCGTTGACCACGTCAATCCTACCAAAAAACTTTAATACTCCACTCGATGATAAATCAAGTAATACTCTAGGGTTATTCGAAGCGACCTCTCAATATAACTCATTGAATGTTTCACGAAGTGAAAAGGTAGATTCCATTGATCAAAATAATTTGACTAATTATTTAGTGGAAGAGATCAAAAAGGTAAAAATTAGGCTCTCTTTATTAGAATTACTCAAAATTCCTGTGATTAGGAAAGCTTTCTTGAATAATTTAGAATATTTTGAAAAATAAGGAAAATTTAAAGAATCTCAGGAAAATGATAGCTCCATTAAGAAAAAAGGAAAAAAAAATTCCTATGGTAGGCACGCAAGTAGCCTTTTATAAAGGAAAAATAGAGTCCTCACCATTTTTGCTCACACTAAGAATATTTGGTAAAAATATTAATAATTGTTTAGTAGATTTTGGAGCATCTAATAATGTGATGCCTTTGTCCAAGTGCTAGACACTAGGTTTAACTTTGGCCAAATCTTTGAGGAAATTCACACAACTTGATAAAATTGAAGTAATTGTAGTTAGAGAATTAACCAATATCCATATGCAACTAGTGTCGGATCCTTGGATTTAGTATAATATAGAAATTCAGTTTGTTGAGATACTTGATACTTACAAGATGTTATCGAGTAGGAATTGGTCAAAGACTTTGAACAGATACATGGCAACCGATTTCTCGCATATGTGTCTACCATGGAAAGGAGTTCCTAATAAAATTATGATTGAGTGAGAGCCACACATGAAATATATTATCAATGATTACAATAGAAAAAATGAAGCTCTATACATAGATGTAGAACCAAGGGTTTAAAAAATTTGAAGTTCAAGATTTAAAATAGAATTTTTTAGATGTAATGTTGAAAAGCATAATTAGATAACTCCTAGTATAGACATATTATTCAAATTGGATTATGATTCTTCTAAAGCAGATGATATTCATTTAGATAAATTTTGGAAGAATATTATTATAGAAGCTCGAAAGAGCGGGAAAATTAAAACTTCATTGAATTTTTTTGTTGCAGGGTTGGTGTAGGTTACATAATTCTGCACACTTAGAAGACAATTGCAAGATGTGCTTGGAAATCATTCACAAAATTGAAGGCCAACACTATTTAGAAAACACTAAGCTTAATAGGCCTGAACCCGAAATAATTGGAGACAAAATATAGGCCAAGTATACTAAAAATGATAATTTTTCCATTATCAAGAATGTTAAGCTCAAACCTACCGAGGATCAAACTTGGACTCTTAAGTTTGATGTATCTAATTGAAACAAGGAAATTGTAATTAGAGTTGAACTCATCAATCCTCAAGGTAAGGATTTTATTTTCATTTATTGATTAAAATTCCAATGTACAGAGTATAGAGCCCTCATTCATGGTTTGATGCTCATGATCAAGAAGAAAGTCAAGATTCTTAAGGTGTTTGGAAATTCAGAGTTGGTAGTCAAGAAAGTTCGGAAGTAGTATATTTGTCATTACAAATGCTTATATGGTTATCAACATAAAGTGTGGGACTTGATAGAATATTTTGATTCCTTTAACATTACTCACATTCCATGAAGATTCAATGAAAGAGCCAATACCTAGGGGCTACTACTGCCAGTGCTCTAGAACCTTTGGGTGCTTCCAATTTGAGAAGGTTTATAGTTGAGTTGGTGCAATTACCCTTGATTCTTGATAATGTTATGAATTTGAAGGTGTTCAAAAATGATCATCATATATTGGAATTTATTACTAACACCAGTATCTTTGAAGCACAAATAACTGAAGAAATAGATTTCTTGGATGGAAAAATTCAAGATGAAGAATTAGATCAAGATAAAGATAATACGATTTCGAAAGGGATAATTGGGTTGGAGAGACTGTTTGATGTAGATCAGATAGTTTGAGAAAGACCTGCCTAGAAGTGATGGAGGGTAATATAAATTATATAATTTGAATACTAAAGAGGATCCTCATAATGTGTTTATATGGAAGGTATGTACCACAGAAGAAAGAAGAAATATTACTCAAGAACTCAGAGATTATTGGATGATTATAGCATGGTCATACAAATATTCAAAAACATTTCTGACAGAAAAAAAAAAAAAAACTGATAAATGTGCTCTTAGAACCTTTGATCCAAAAGGAAGTAAAAAATCTCCTATCATCCTAGATAATTTTTCCTATTAGACATTCCACATGGTTGGTGAATTTAGTGCCTATTAGGAAGAAGAATGGAGACACAAGGCTGTGTGTGGATTTTCAAAATCTTAATAAGGTGTCTAAAAAAGATAATTATCCTATGCCTTCATTGGAATAAGTTCTACAAATTGTTAATGGTTCACAGATTATGTCCTTCTTGGATGAATTCTCCAAATACAATTAAGTAATGGTCGCAAAGGAAGATCGAATGAAGATAATGTTCACTACAAAGTGGGGAACTTCTGCTTACAAAAGGATGCCAATCAGATTGATAAATGTTGGAGCCACATTTCAGAGAGCTATGGATTATGATTTATGATATTTGATATGAAAATGTATCATCATATACATGGATGACCTCATAGTATTTTCCAACAACAGAGGAGATCATGTTTGCGATCTTAGAGGAATATTACAAAAGTATGAAACTTATGGAGTTTCAATGAATCCTAAGAAATATATTTTTTAGGGTGATTGAAGGAAAAATTTTGGGACACATTATTTCTAAAAGAGGTATTTCAATAGACCTAGATAGAGTGAGTTCTTTACTCAAATTATAGCCCCTAGAAAGTAAAAAATAATTAAAATCTTATTTTGGTAAGATAATTTCTTTTTGAAATTTTATTACTGGATTTTCCAAGATAGTGAAACCACTAAGTGATATGTTGAAGAAAGATGAAAAAAATGAGTGGGAAAATGAGGCTAAACTCACCTTTGAGAATATGAAAGTTGCAATTATGGAAGCACCGATTTTAGTAAGTCTAAATTATGTTAAACCTTTTTATATTTACTCTTTTTCTTTTGGTCATACATGTGCAGTAGTGTTGACACAAAGGGATGAGAAAAAAGAAGAAAAATCGATTAATTTTATGAGAACTCCATTTAACAAAGCAGAGCTTAGATACATGGATATTGAAAAACAAGCCTTTGCTTTGGTTAAAGTAGTGCAGAAATTCTGAGTTTACATTCTTAGAAGTATAGTCAAGGCTATTGTGCCCGATGCCACAATAAAAATGCTACTAACATAGAGTGAGCTTGAAGAAAAGAAAGCTAAGTGGGTTATTATTTTACAAGAGTTTGATTCAAAGATTATATGCCTTACTTAAATCCATTTCTGATATTGATCCACAAATCTCTAGTCAACAATATACTCTGGATGTAAAAGATCAAGATGATTGGTATTTGGATTTATGGAATTATCTACTTAGTCATAACTACCCTAATAATATGAAAAGAAATTAGAGAAGATCCTTAAAGATAAAATCTCAAAGTTATATGATTAAAGGAGGGGTTCTATTCAAGAAGAATCATGAAGGAATTTATTTAAGATGTTTGAATAAGATAGAAGTGAATGAAGTGTTGCAGGAATTACATGGTAAATTTGGTACAACTCATGGAGTGCCTTTAGCTACTGCACACCTCATCATGAGAGTTGGCTATTATTGGCCAACTATTTTCAAAGATACTTATGAATACATAAAGAACTATTACACATGTCAAATTGTTGTAGGAAAAGGAATATTTAATGCTTAGTCATTACAGTTAGTGATGGAGATGCACACTTTCTCACAATGGGGTTTGGACTTCATTGGCACCATCAATCCTCCATTGTTTGCAAGTCACAAGTTTGTGCTTACTACTACCGATTATTGTACTTGATGGATTGAAGCATGCCATAACAAACAATGCACCACAGAGGTGGTAATTAAATTCTTGGAGGAAAGCATTATTACCAGGTTTGGAGTATCGTATGTGCTGGTATGTTATAATGGCCCTACTTTGACCTTGTTAAAGTTTTCTAATTGGGGATTTGAATACTATATAACATTGAAATTCTCTTCTAACTATTATCCGCAAGGAAATGGGTTAGAAAAATAATCAAACAATAATTTTCTAGATATAATCAAGAAATTAGTTGAAAAGAACCCTAGAGAATGACATTCTCTATTGAAATTTTCCCTTTGGGTAGATCGTACTAAGATGAAATCCACATTAGGGAATCATCCTTACCACTTAGTCTATGGGGTAGATCCTATATTGCCTATAAAATTGAAAATTCCTATATTGCAATTTTCTCAAGAGTACATTGGATTAGATGATCAGACCGAAGGTCGAATATTGCAACTGATGCATTTAGATGAAAAATGTACCCAAGATATAGATCATTTTTCTAGGCACCAATCCATGGTAAAACAATGGTTTGACAAAAGTGATAAACTAAAAAAATTAGGATATCTGATTTAGTCCTGTATTATGATAAAGCCCACAAGAGTAAAGGTGAACATGGTAAGTTTAACACATTATGGAAAGGTATTTACTAGGTGACTAAAATTTTTGGTAACAAAACTTATAGACTTAAAACTTTGAATGGAGAAGATGTCCTATTGCTTGTGAATGGGAAATTCTTGAAACATTACTTCCAAGCCTAGTGTTGGTTGCTAGTCCTTAGGCTAGTCTGTAAATAGTTTTTTCGTAAATAGTTTTTTTCTGTAAGTGGTTGTTTTTTTCTTTGTGTTTTTTCCTTTTCGAGGTTTTACATCATCAGGTTATATGGTAATTAGCAACTTTTGAAGGTGGTCAAAATAATAGAACGTCAATTCTAGAAATGTGATCTATGCTTTGAACAAAGTAGTCCTTTAATTATAGATGATTGGGGAATTTTTCAATTCCTTTTACTTTAGTTCACATAAATCATTTTGTCGATTTTGAGCTATAAACACCCATATCTTAAATCATTCTACTAGAATTTCAGATAGCAGTTGTTTGCATTGAGTGAAAAATCAAAAGGTGACCTTTGCTACCCTTATAATTCCCAACCTAATAGTGGGCTTCATTTCTTGCAAGTTGAAGCAAATGAGGTTACATTGAAATATATATATAAAAAAAATATCAAAGAAATATCAAAAGAGAAAAATTCAACTCTTTAGGCTATCCAAATATCTATACTAGTGCTATGGACACTTGAATGGTAGTAGAGCTATGTTTGGGGGAATTATAGAGATAATCTTGTTGAGGTTATGAACACTTGATTGACATCAAGGCTCTATCCAAGGTTTGCTTAAAAGGAATTACCAAATTATGTAGGTCAATGCAAACATTTTCTATGGTCTAAGTTTATTGTAGCGGAATAACCCAATTGCACACACATGAGATCAGTAATGTTTAATCTTGTATGTTGGTTAAAGTGAAGATAAAATGTTAGAATGAGGGTCCAACTATTTATAATTTGAATATTGAAGAAAGTTGAAGCATGGTTATTAGGTATGGAATTGGCTTTCTAATGTTTTGTTTAGTTTCTTTGGTTGCTAGTTGTTGTGTGGTCTCACAACACGCCCCATTTTGCTCCTTGGAAAAATGTGGACCCCCTTTTTTGCTACCTTTCTTTTCTTTCCTTTTCCTTTGCTTGGTTAGATGTTCTACTTTTGGAGGAAATGGTAAAATGTAATTTTTGTTTCATCCTACCTGATCATTGCCTAAATCCCTATCTTTTCTAGATTCAAAGTGTCATGGTTTTTTTTGCTTAAGTCTTATCAATTTTCTAGACCCCAAAGACCTATAGTTGATGGGGTTGTGTCAAGGATATTGCATCTTTAGTTGGTCCTAGTTTCCTTCCTAGTGGTTAAGCTATCCTAATGTGCATGAGTGTTTTTTCTTCATCGGTTAGCCTGATGGTTGCTTTTTGTTTCTTTACCTAAAGGTCATAAATTGAAGGTTCTATTGCAAACATGTTTAAATCATTTTTGGTCCTGCTTGAACCTAATTCTCATTTCCTCTCTTTGCACCCGATTCTCATGGATTTGGTGGGTAAATGTATCAGTTCCCAATAATATTTCCAAGGTCCAGTACTAGACTATTCAAACCTTGTGATCATCAATGGTCATGTATCCAATCTTTCTTTTCCTTATTAAATATTTTCCTCATAATAATTATAGTGACATGCAAGCGTCCAACATAAGCTTTCCACACTGTCTTCTTCTCTAGTGGTGGGCTTGCAAAAAAACCAAGGTGTTCATGATTTGAACCATAATCCACCATGATTGGCCCTTTATTCAAGAAAATTAATGCATTGTAATAGGTAATTAATGAAGGTGGAAAAATACACATGTAATTGGCACCACCTTGAGCATGTAGTTACTTTTACAACACTCTACCCCATGCTATACTACTAATTTGCAAGGGAATTGAAAGATCAAGATCGATACTACAGTGTGCAAAGGAAGGTAAACCTCAAGAAACCAAGAAAACAACTACAAAGGGTTTTGAAGTTGCATTCTGAAAATGATTTTATCATTAGTGAAATTAGGTATGTTTTGGATAACTAAAATTTTGGTAGTCATTTTTATGCATGCATGTCTCAAGATAATGGTATTTCCTCTAGAAATTGAAATGTTACTTATTTTGAAATAAATTTAACCAAATGGTAAATTGAAAGTTTTATAAATGTCTGAAGATAAATGGTTAAATTTAATCCTAACTCACGCATAAGGCACATATTTGTAATAAAATGTAGGACACATAGGTGAATATGATTACTTCTGAAGCAAGGCCAGAAAATGAGTTTCTATATTTTTCTTTGCAAGCTATACCGATTAGTGGGATAGTTATTGATACCCATCTAGGATGGTTTTTCAATGTTGAATTCATCGCATAGGCTCGGCAAGAAAAATACTATTAGTGTACAAAGAATGTTATAGCAAGTGAGTTACATTTAGCAGGAGGGTTTCCACTAGTAATGGAGGTCCCTTAATTGATTATGGAATGTTTAAATTGTTACAACCTAGATAAGAGAGTTTTTGAAAAGGAAGGAAGAATCTATGCAGATATTCATGAAAGGAATTGTATATACATTTGGGCTCCTCACATTTCCTCAGAATAAAACTTACCTAAGCATAGAAGAACATAATAGGAAAACTATGAGTACACAATGGTGCCAGGAGGAGATTAAAAAAGAAATGAAACCAATTCTAAGATCTGTGTTCAACCTAGATGTTCAAGATGTTATAAGTAGGATAGATGGACTTAGAGATGCTAGTAAATTCGAACAATGGATGTTTTCCATTATAGCAAAATTAATGGAAGGCCCTATGTAAATGAATTTGGGAAGGTTTATCAGTGACATGCTACATGATTAGATGAAGGAATTTCCATAGTCAAGATGGTTTTCTATGACCTCATATGTGATTTATTCCTATTCCCTAAGGGAAAATAAGTAAGGATTGAATAGAGTTGGTACCTTGAGCAGAGAAATAGAGAATAGATTGATATATGCTCATTTACCCCAAATTACTATTCGTGAATACGAGCATTATCAGAGAGTTAATGATATGTTTTCCATGAAGTGGGTAAGGATAATGGAGGGGAAAAAAGCTAAATGATTGTCTCTAGAAGCACAAATAATTATTTAGTAGGTTGGAGTCTATTACATTCAGTTTCCCACTTTCACCTACATCAGGGTGGAAGGGTTCAAAGAATTCCCTTTCATGTTGCCCAGGTACCCAACAAATAAATTGTTACTATTGGAATTGTTAGGATAGATGAAGCCATCCCATGCTTTTTTCAGTGAAACACATAAGAGAAGTTTTTTCAAATTTCCCATCATAATGGGGAATCATAAGTGTAATGCGGCTAAAGTGGCCGACTTGTGCAAATAAGAGTTAAATATGTATAGATTGGAGTTCTTCACAATCCAAAGAAAGAAATATGATCCAAAGGGGAATATTTCCAAGTGGATAGGTGGAAAGCATGCCCATGTTCATCATTTAGAGGATTTTTGGCTCAATTATGATGATGAACATGAAGTGAGGGCAAGATCATGTATCAAAGGTTGTCATTACAATTGGCACATATTCTTAAACTCCATGACATTATAGATTAGTTTGATGAAGATGATGGAGAGGTTTTGAATCTAGTTTGTAATTCAACCAAGGATTATGATGAACCTATCTCAGATTCAAATTATGAAAGCAAAGAAATCACGACTGTTGAGGAAATTTTTGAACAATTTTTAATGCATACTAAATTATGGATTCATGATTATTGTAAAAAATTGAGAAATTTTTGGATAAGGGCCACATACTCGCTCAATACAAAGAAGTAGAGAGAAGATACTGAGTCTGAGTATGAGGAGCCTACTAAGAAAAAGAGAAAGGTTAGAAAATAAAATACTCTATGCATATTGAGGAGATAACTCTTGATGCCTCAAGCCAGAGATTTTTATTGGTGCTAGCTAGCCAACATAAAGAAACTAGACCAAGTAAGGTCAAAGTGATAGTGAATCCTAGAGCAACATCTTCTTCCATGGTAAAGTTGAAGATTAAACCTATGAATGATGAAGAGGTGACAATAAAAATGAGTACCCATTCTCAAACGAGGTTTGCATCTTAGAGAGTTGCATAATTATTTACTTCTCCCTCTTCAGTTAATACATTTGTAGTAAAACACACTCAGAAAGACTCTTGTGGCTCTAGAAGAGAGTTCTAAATTAAATGAAGTGAAAATCAGGAAACATTGGGAGAAGGGGTGCCATGATGGAATGTGTAAAAGAGAAGAAATCTAAGGAGAATCACATGGTACAAAAAATGGTGGAAGAAATTTTGTATACAGGGTCAATTCCTATAGATGTTGAAGAAGAAAAAATCATAAGAGGAACACTTGCCCCAGAGGCAAGAAAACCTAAAATACTTGTTGAAAAGGAGACAAGGGAAATTGTAGGTCAAGTTCCAACTAGTGATGTTGTTATTGAAGATACAATTTATTCCCATCTTCTATTAGGGAATGGTGAAAATGATGTTCAACAACCACTTATATTTGAAAAGATAGAAGAAGACCATGTTGAAATTAAGAATATAGAGAATTCATAGACTTTGGATGGTGGGGTGAGAAATTAAGAGAATCCTGATGTAATAGGACATGAAGAAAGTGATGCCCCGAAGACTAGTATTGAGAACATGGTTGGATAGGAAAATATAAGTCTTGGAAATGAAGAGATAGTGTCAAATATTGATAATCTGAAATACATGCCAGTGAATACTAAAAAACGTTCTAGTTCCAAAGGATGTGACATGCAAGGTTGAAAATGTAAGAGGAAAATTTCCTAAACATACTGAAAAAATAGGAACAAAGAAATGTTGTAGAGGTAGAATATAATGAAGATGTGCTTGAATGGTTAGTTAGGGAATTGGATTCCCCATTGGAAGTGGAATTAATGCCTCTTGATCTCAGAAGTTTAGTGCAAGAAGTGGAGACTCCTAAAATTAGGTGAAGGGATAAAACAAAACATGTTATGCAAAAGAATGCAAATGGAGGAAGAACACTCCATATAGCTACTCTGGTAGTGGATAAAAGTAGACATGAAATAATGCTTAGGGACTACAAGGTGAAAAGTATCAATGTTGGAAATTCATTTTGGTGACAAAAATTAGAAGAGATGAAGATGAATTTAGAGATAACTATCACCAGGGTGCAAAAAAGTAAACAAAAGAAAAGAGAGCTGAAAGAATAGATTGATCACCTAGAGAATTTTATAGTATCATTGGCCCAATCTAGTCAAGGACAAGCTAAATTACCTTAGAATCTAGTACTTATGTCACAAGAGAACGTGGATGCTATCGCAACACTTTGTTATAAGATGAGTGTGTTTGAAGAATGGATGGAGTAGTTGGTAACGAAAGGAGAAGAATTTATCATAGATGCATTTGGGAAGTATAAAGAGGCATACCGTTGGTGTGAAAAGTCCAAGAGATTAGAAGGAGAATGCAGATTTCACCAGGAACAAGTTGACGCTAAAAGGTGGAATTTCAAGTTTCTCATCCAGACAAAAGTTCATAAATTGATAAGTGGGAGGATAATCACAGAATAGGAGGTTCCAATGTGTAAAAAATTGAAGAAACTTGTAAATTGGGAAGGTAACACCTTAATACAATGTGTGGAAAGATTTGACAAAGTCATTGAGAGATGCAATAAATTCATTGACAAAGATCAAGGTTTCATTGAAATGTTAGCACGACAAGATTTTGATCCCGAGACACTAGGATAGGAGGGTAAAAAAGTAAAAAATTTCAGAGAATGGGTTGAAAGAGTGAATAAAGACCTTGATCATTCACTAAACTAGGAAGTCATTGATGAAATTATACAATGCAGGAACACCATGGTCAAGTATGAAATAGACAAGTTGTAGAGGAATGCAACTATCCTCTAAATATCATAAGATTATACCAAGCTCAAATAGACTTGGAAGGTAATTCAGGGAATTTAAAAAGAGTGTATGCATTAGGTATTGGTTTCCTTTTGAGAGTATCAATTGAAGAAAGGTGAAGAAGAGTTATCGGACCCAGAGTCTAATGCAAGCCAATGAATAACCAAATATTGGATACCAGAGGTTAATGGAAGGATATGCTACTAAAACTAATCTTACAGGTTGTTCCTGGTCCTGGTGGAGGTGTCTTGTCTCAAACTTTAAAGAATATTGATGGCCTTGTTTTGTGTGGAGCATTCGTATACTAGAGCTTGGAGTTGAAGATTAATGTTGATGAAGAAGTCAAAGATTTGACTTTGTCTAGAAGATTACAATGACAACTAGCGTCTTCCACATGCTATTTTTGATTTTTTGTTAATGGTTCCCTTTGATAGACTTAAGTTTAAAATTTTAGGCCTTGTTCCTATAAAAGGCCATTTGATGCTTTACTTTTATTTTTAAGTTCATAATTTTTGGATGTTAGAACAACCAAAACTTCTTGTTTTGTTCCCTTTTTTATATTTTTTAAATCATTCTAGATTAAAAACTTGTATGCACATAGAAGCTAATAAATATCAAAGCTAATTTGAAAGCTACGATCTGGTATGAAATTTTTTCTAGTTGGTTGTTTGTTCAGCTAGACAAGACTATATGCTGCATCATTTAAGGGTGCATACAAAACCTACCTAGTGTCCAAATAAACCTCCCTTTTCTTTAAAATATTGCATCATTCTATGCCTAGCTGTGAAGCAATCTAGTGAAGTATAGAGTGGTTTTCTTTGATTTGATTAATTCTTGGGGCATGCATGCCTAATATCTAGGAGAAATTTTAATTTTCAAGTATTTTGATGCTTTCTTTTAGAATATATGCTAAATTCAAAAAATGTTTCAAAAAAAGAGATAAATGAATGAATGAAAATTTATTTCTAATCTTTCATTTCCATGATATTGTTCAATGCTTACAACTAAATCTACTTAAGTGATAGCAAAGTTGTTTGAAATTAATGAAATGTTATTGCAAATTTGTTGATTTCATGAAATTGTTTGATGACTGGACCGAGAATATCTTTTACCGATCTTTATGATTCCTTTGAGAATTAGAAATTATTGTTTACCCCTCTTGATTAAAAGAATTATCATAATGAACCCTGATGTTAACCTAGTATGGTCAAGACCTGACATAAATGAGCCTTGGGATTAAGTTGAGTCAGCCTGAGATTTAGGTTGTCTTGATTTAGTCTTTCAAGTAAAGATGGGTTCCTACAGTCTATCTGTGAGGATTTATCTGCACTATTGGTGTGCAACTAACATCATGATCAACATACACTTCACATGCTCTCCAAAACCTCTTCTAAATCATAAATCTGATTTTGTATGCAAAATTTATGCTCTAAATTGTGTAACCAAGAATATCTAGCTTTCAAGCCCCAAAAAATTATCAAAATGGAAAAAAAATGGAACCAAACTTTTACTATTGTGTAGTTCTTGGAACCATCTTTCCAACAAGTGTAAGAAGTCAAAAATTTGAGCTCTTGGGTGAAAGTTATGAAAGATTTTAAAAAATTGCCTATTTGGCCATGTAGAGGTGGATGGTCGGTGGCCTTTAGGTGGCCCACCAATGGCGATGATACCTCGAGTGATGTGTTGGTGGCCCATGGGTGGTAGATTTCAAATTATTATTAAAAATAGTTTAATCTTTTAAATTTCAAGAAACCTCTGTCCCCCCTGTTGGACCCAACGCCATTTTCCAATATGGTTTAATGCCATTTTAAATCTTGATAGATTTATAAAAATATGGAATTTGTTTTAATTTTGAAAAAAAATTAGATGAAAGTTATAAGAATATTTAAATGTCATTTTATTAATTAACCACCCTCCTCGACAGGGGGCCACTGACCATCCCTTGCGGATGGGAAGGGTTGTTGATCGACAAACCTATACCAGCTCATCACATTGGCATGGTCACACATAGAGGGGCATGGGGTCTACAAACCTCCCAAACCTTTTATTTATTTATTTATTTTGTTTTAAAATTTTCAAAAAAGGCTTTAACAGTGATTTTTTAAATAAATATTAATAAAGGATTTTGTAGGATTATTTAACAATATTATTATTTTTAATATTTTATTTTGTAGATGATGTTTGGAGGTCGTACGACTATATTAGCCAAAAAAAATTCCTTTTTTTCCAGCATGGCCATACTAGGTCAGATTTAATGTCATTTTTCATGTCTTGGGCCTCCTAGATCTAATGGTGAGGTCCATTTTGTCTCAAGAGGTCATCTATAAAATTTCCTCTACAAAAACCTCATATAAAAACTCAAACCAACCCACTTTGAACTAAATTTTGAAACTTCATATCTACAATAAACCCAACAAATCTTGACAATCCAAAAGCCCAAATTTGCAAAAAAAAAAACACCTTAAACATGTGTTCCATATCTTGTAATGCCTCAAATATTTCATGCATATACATGGCTTCAATTTTTCAAAAATCTCTCAAGCTAGGGTTATAACAAAAGCCCATGAACCATGAAAGCTCTAATACCACTTGTTAGGAAATAATGCATTCAACGAACATTGTTAATCTATTTCCTACATAACCCCATGAGAGATAAACATGCATGCAAGTAACTGCAATTCATATATCAAATAGACAAGCCACAAGATAACACAAGATATACTCTAGGAAAACCCTCATAGGGAAAAATTGAGCCTCCAAAAGCATCCATACTCCATCATATTATTCAACAATAAAGCAATACGAGAGTTACAATGAATAAATCTAAAGCATCAAGCCTCCCAATGCATCCTCATGTGTCCAAGCATGAATCCAAACATCCCATGCCATGCTTCACATATGAACTCCTTAGAAACTCAATAATGACAACCCACTCACTCAACCAACCTTAACCACTAAACATGTGCTTGCTTTTATAACTCAATCTCACATAAATACAATCAAGTGATAAGATAAAACCATGTGCCACAAAATATTGGGTACTAATTTTTCACTTTTTAAATATTTCCCCAATATTTAATTATTATCACATGTCTCTAACACATTAAATAATAATACAATGTTACAATACAATATAAAATGGTCCCCAAATAATTACCTAGTGTGACTAAACACACCATCTAGGTGCATCACAACTAAATAATTATTTATTTACAACATTATAATATAAAATTTTATGCAATGGTGTACATCACCGTATCCCAACATAGTAGAGATATTTGGATAGCCTAAAGAGTTGAATTTTTTTAAATATTTCTTTGAAATTTATTTTTTCATTTGATATTTCTTTGAAATATCTTTTGCTTCAACTTCCAGGAAATGACACATGTTATTAGGTTGGGAATTACAGTGGTAGCAAATACTACCTTTTGATTTTTCACTCAATATAAATATCCTTCACTCTTTCCATTAATCCCCAAAGACTTAATGAATTCCTTCTATGTGAGACTGTCAAGAAATTTTTTACCACTCTTACACTAGATGTCAACTAATTTCAATTCATTATCTGATGGAAAATAAACATAAATTAAAATTTAGCTGCAGGGTATGTGCAGGATCATGATGGGCCAAAAAGTGGTGATATGATGGCTATATGTAGGGTATGTGGCTGGAGGATTTTTTTTTAACCCAAAATTGATGAAATTAAAAGGGTTTTTAAAGGAGATTCTAAGATTTCCACCAATATAAATTATGCTTTACTTTGAATTTTAATAAATAATTATTATTCATTTTCTATTTAAAATATGACTAAAAGTCCTTGATAGGATGATTGAAAAACATCTATAGCTTTCAAATGATATCACATTTTTTGAATCAGAAGTATGCGTCACATTCTATGCTTCACATACAATATAATTAAAAATAAAGAAATGAATTTCATGAAGTTTTGACCAAGTTAAGGTGGTCGGACATACAATTTTTATATATTTTAAATGTTGTAAAAATTGTAATTAATTATATACTTAAAAAAATTACAAAAACATATGCATCACATTAGGACATGAATCCTCTATATATAAAAATATTATAAAAAATATTATCATTTTATTGTGTTAGTTAGGAGACCTACTACTTCTTATTTTTCCTAGAATTTAAGTACTATTGCATTGAAATTTCAAATTTTCACCAAATAGTTTTTATTTTTTAAAATAAACCTAGCAGTTTAGAAACTACATTCAATTTGCTATAGATTCTATTCTTACATGTATTTTCTAAATAATATAGATAACTTATTCAAATTTTTATGTCAAGTTGTCTAACTCTAATTTTTTTGAATTTTTCGCCACTTAAGGGCTTGTTTTTTTCTATGATGATCCTGCACATACCCTGCAAGTTATCAAATTACTTGATTACTTCTAAATTTGGAAACCTTAGTTTTTTACCCATCCATTTTTCATTCCTTGGAAACCCTCTAAATTAAAACTTCACTGATAAACTCAAATTTTGTGGCTCTAAACTCATATTAATATACCAGCCATGTCATAATGATTCCTTAACCCAACTGGATTATAATCTTCATTTAATTTGGACAAATGATTACGCACATGTATTAATTCTCCTCAAATTTCTCAATGTCTCGACATATGTTAACTTATTGATCTATCTCTTCTTCTAAATTGCACATATGGAAAATCACATAACTAATATGGCTCAGTTAAATGAATTGAAAAGACTACAATTTAATTTTTCAATCTCAAATTTTCCCAGTTCTTGATCTTTGTACATGCCATCCTTGAACCATTGCATACTAGATTTGTGAGAATTTATTTGATTTGACCTTTAATTATGAGAAAAGTGTACCTCTTCCACCTCAACTTGCATTCCCAAGATTTTCACCTCAAGGCAGCCATACACCATAATTTCTCATAGCTTTCTATAAATACAACACTCTCCTCTAGATTATGTAATTTTATCTCCAACTTTCAATTTAATTTCCTACATTCACTCTTGCCTGAAAACCATGGATACCCCAATTTCCTTACCAACATTTATCAACAAACTAGCTTCTTGGATTGAATTACTAGTCGACATCTTGGAAAACTGAACTTTCTCGAGACACCATACACCAAGGTATTTTTGTGCCTAGTTCTGGGTGATGCTTTCATGAATTCAAGGTCTTATTACAAGGTGAACTCTGAATTAGCTTCACATTTTATTGCTTCACTGTTGGATCTTGGAATTTTTGTGGCTGAAGTTCATTCTACTGTTGTGATGATAGTATGATAGGAGTACTTGGGGAATCTAGACACTGTTCTAGCCATTGCCTAGTCTATGGCGGGAATTCCAACTACCCAGAACATTCTACAATTTTTGAGCCAAGGAGTGGAGGTTCCTCTTCTACCCTTCCTCACTGCTCTGCACACCCCTGACCTTGACGAACATAGGGACAATAGTTACATGGGATACATGTTTCTTAGGTATGAGACACAAAAAATTGACTAATCATAAAGCGTGTCCTCTGTTTTAGCAAAAATTCTCAAACAGCTAGCCCTTTTTCCTTTTATTACCAACTTCTGATGAAAATTTTGTATTTCCATGTACATACGAGATTACTATCATATAATTTATAATGGAAATTTTTCTTTTCTATAAATAAAATGACTTCACTTTCTATTTCTTTTGTGCATGCATGCATTGTTGGATGTTGAGGATATGGTTGTTGATATGTGGTTGTCATTGATGTCAACACTATTATCATTTGGTGTATTAAAGGTTGTATATGTGGAGGATATTAAGAAAATTGTAAAAGGGAGTGTTCTAGGTTCCTAGTGGATATTCAAGAAGGAATTTTGTTCTTTACATTGAAGATTAGCTAGTGTGGATTAAATGGTTTACTTTTGAGTGTTTATAGATCATCTACCAAAAATTTTAGAGGTCCATGTGAAGTTTTGGTTGTGTTGTGGTCTGATAGTGTTTAGGTGGTCTTTGTCAGTGTTCCTGAATGAAATTTGTCTAATTCTGTTAATCTCAGTTGTTCTGGATGCTTCTTTGTTGTTTCTTGGTGTTCTCAAATGTCTCTAGATCATTCTATATCTTTATGGTATGTCCACATTATTTGGAGAACTCGTGGTTGAAGATCTTTTCTTGCGCATGTTCGGTTTTTCATGTTCCTGGCCGACATGTTGTTGATAGCGTGTTGTGGATCTTCATGGTGAATTTAATTAAAGTATTTTCATATAGGAGATGTCAATTTGCATCTCAACTATGTTGTAGCCAACCTTGGTGGATACACATTAAAAATTTATTTGCAAAATTGGGCTGACATTGCAAATATGTTTTATTTTTCTGGCCAACTAAGTTGTGATGAAATCTCATGTAGAGGATATATAAATTTTGATTGTTGGTAGTGTAGTGTTTGTGAAGTGTGCTTCTTGTTAGAAAAATTCTCCTATGGCTGTGTATGTGCAAATATCATTTCGATAGTAGAGGTAGAGTGTGAAGAATATTAGTGAAGTGTAATGAAGAGGTTTATGAGCTTAGTGGAACTATAATTGGAAACTGACATGAAAGCTATTCTTTAGTTCATGCTGTGCTGAGATCTAATCCATATTTCTATATTGTTACTTGGAAAGTGGAGTCTACTCTTCCATATTTGGTAGGTGAGATCTAGAAATGTGCCCAAATGCATGTGCATTCCCCCTTATTATTTCTCATTATACTTTTAATAGAGATTTATAAATCTACGTGATGGACTGGCTGCCATCCCGTTGTGGTTTTACTAACAGGGTTTTCCACATAAAAAGAATCTTGGTAATTGTTGTCTATAATGTGTTAGTGTTTTATTAAGTGCTTATTCATCAGAAATTTGAGATTAAGATAAGTTAAGTAAGAAATGTTTTGATTTCAGTCACTTAGCTGATTCACACCCCTCTCGGTTCTGTACTGACCGCGTTCTACCAACAATTTGTGTATAGATTCCGTTACTCCAGAAGTCAGGCGGACAGATTGGGGACGTTTCACTTTCTCACTATGGAAAGTTATGATACAATTTCATCTACGATGTATTGGTGAAGCTTTCTGGAAGATTACAAAATATCCATATGTTATTCCTCAGAATGGTCCCTCCACTACTGATGAGATCAAAGATGTTGAAAATAATATTAGGGTTATTGAAGCTTTGGTGAGTGCTTTGACAGATTTAGAAATGGCTAATGTGATAGGGTTGCATATAGCTCATGAGATTTGGTCGAAGATGGAAACATTGTATGAAGGAGATGCTCAGGTGAAGATGGCTAAAATACAAAGCTTGAAAGGAAAGTATGAGAATTTCAAGATGGGAGAAGATGAAAGTATCACTTCTTTTATGTTGAGAGTAGATGAGATAGTGATGGGTATTAGATGTACCAGTGGTTTTGTGGATAAAGATGAAATTATGGCTAAGATACCTTGCCTCCATCCTACAAAGTTAAAGCTCATGCTATTGAAGAATCAGATCAGTAACAAAGATATCGAGATACATGTTGGTTGGAAAGCTTGTTGCTTTTGAAATAAGTGAATTTGGTGAATATGCACCATAGACTGAATTAGTATTCAAGGCTACAGTATCTAGAAGCAGCAGGAAAAGATATGGTCCAAGAGAAAGTTCCAGAAAGTATCCAAGTATGATGAAGAATTGAAACAACTTGAAATAAAGAAAGAGAGGTAGAAGAATTGGAAGCACTGATTGCAAAAAAAGAAGGTAGAGGAAAAGGTAAGCATGAAGATGTATTGCCTATTAAATGTTTTTCTTGCAGTAAAATAGGTCATTTTGCATCAAGGTGTCCTAAAAGAGTTCCTACATCTAAGCCTAAGAAGCCTAGTTTCCAAAAGAGATGTTACTTTGCTGAAGAAGCAATGACTAATGAGGAGTCTGATAAAGATAATGGAAATGAAGACGAATGGGTTTTCATTGCTACCATTGAAGATAATCTTGTGGCTACAAAATATGCTAAAGATGAAAAGGCTCTTGTAGCCCGAGTTGAAGAAAAAGATGAGTGGGTCATTGATAGTGGATGCTCACATCATATGACTAGTGATAAAAGCAAATTTGTGAGTCTAGAGAAGTATTATGGCGGGGTTGTAAGATTTGGAGATAACAATGCTAGTGTGATTTGTGGCAAATGATCTATTTTCCTTTGTGGTAAGGATAACACTGATGATGTTTTGTATGTTGAAGGTTTGAAGCACAACTTGTTGAATGTAGGATAGATGGTGCACAAGGGATATGATCTTCAATTCAAAAATGGAAGATGCAAGATACGGGGAAGTTCCAGGAATATGATTGCTATTGGTAAATAGACAAAAGGTAATATCTTCCTGCCACTGCACTGGTGGGGTTGTTTAATTACTGTAGAGCAGAGATGAAAGCTGGCTATGTGTAGAGCTATGTCATGTGCAAATTTCCATTATCAAGATAAGTTCTACTCATGTAGTGAAAATCTAGCTAAGTTAGTAAAGCTTATGAACACAATTTGCAAGGAATGTCAGATGGGTAAACAAACTAGAGTTTCTTTCCAGAGCAAACAATTTCATTCAAATAATTTGTTGGAGCTACTACATACTAACCTTTGTGGTCCCTCCAAAGTCAGAAGTATTCATGGAAAAAGGTACTTTATGTTGATTATTGATGATTACTCTAGAATGATATGGGTTTCTTTCTTAAGAGAAAAATGTGAAGCATTCAAAAAGTTCAAATTTTTTAAGGCTATGGCAGTGAATGAGAAAGAAGTCAGATTAGAATATGCGTCTACCAAACAAAAAATTGTAGATATATTTACTAATCCAGGCATCGAGACTGATTGAAGTGTATCTAGGGAGATTTGGGGTTTGCCCCTCTGGGTAAAATTTAAAAATGCATTTTCTTGCATCAATTTGTGAGCTACATTGATATATTCTGATTTGGATTGATGTTTTCATGGCTACTACTCAGGGGGAATAGTTAGATGTGTAGATATGTGGTTTAGAGCGTGTATTTGGAAAGGTCATGGTTACCTTTTCCATTGATGTCAAAGGGGGAGAAGTGCAATGTGAAAAATATTTCTAAGAAAAAGAGCCTTGTGGGGAGAAGTGTAGTTGAGAAGAAGAGTTAGTGTGTT
>VDFB02151533.1:0-17463 GCA_007258455.2 Sequoia sempervirens
TTAATGATCAAAGCCGCAGAAAGCTATTCATATGCAATTGTGAAGTGAAACATAACAGAGGCATTTAGAACTACATTTCTGTCCTATTCGGATTTCAGTAGTATCATGTTGACTAATATAAGACCAAGTTTGATATCTTTTGCTATTGAGGACATTTAATTGAACAAAAACTCTGGAAATCACTGTTCATGCACTGGTGCATTTTTTAGTTAAGTTACAATTTTATCCCAGTATAGTATGTCACTTATGTCATTGACAGTAGTAGATCACTGTTGTCTGATATGAGCTGTAGAGATGTGGTTATTAGCATGACCTTAAAATGTTCTTTGAAATTACATAATTTGATTTCTAAAATATATATTACAAAATGCTATGCAAGGTCTACCTTTCATATAGTATGCATAAGACATGTTTATTCAGCAAGACATGCAAAACATTGTAAGCAATATTGGAGTCTTGAAACTGGTTTTGATGATTACTTTCTAAAAAGGCTAGTGACTATGAGTCAAAATTTACAGTACTGACAAGATTGAATAGCCAGAGAAGCAAGCACCTCACAAGTTGAAGCACTCTGCCCAAAATTTGTGCATGTATGGATTCCATACGTATGCTGCCCAATATATTGATATTTATAATGATGTAACAGTCCAATTTGGTACATATGTAGCCATTTTCTTTGCTTCCAGAGGTACTTGAAAAAAGAGGGTCACTTCTAGTCTTGGCAAGAACTATCATGCACTTCTAATTCTAGCTATCCTTTCTGGAGAGAGAAGTCTTGTCACAGTGGCAAAATAGAAAAGTTAAATCTGAATTGTTAATTTCAGGAAAGTTTAAGCAAATATTTAATTTTGGTTGGTTACCAAGATCTAAAAGCAATTTTGTGTTAACTAATCTGGGGCTTTGTGAAATTTTGAAAACATTCGTCAGGATGTTAAAAGTAAAATTTTATTAATTGGACTAGGGCTTAGGGATGTTTCCAAAACAATCCTTCTAATGCGTATTTTATACATATAGCTAGATTAAAGAGGGTTTTACAGGTCCCTTAACCACAAAGAGTAAGGTGTAATGGCCAATTCACAAGGGCCACTATTTTTATTACCGAATTACCAGTTTTACTCAGGTTTTCCAGCCCACCATACAATTATCACATGAAATAAACGTTAGCCCTAATAGCCCTTGTCTCAAAGGTTTTTCATCCCACCCTAACATCATCATATGAAATAAACATCAACTCTAATAGATTTCAAATATTAAATGCTACTCTAAAAGCAAAAACAATGGCAACTTAGCTCAGTATCTAATTAGTGCTGGGATCTTGGGTGACTGCTGTGTAATGCCCAGAACTGTCTACCAAATATACAGCTAAGGACACAACACAACCTTCAAATTTTTTGAACACAAACATAAAACTAACTCACATAAGTTTGATTCCAGGCAATTACGGGAGGACCTAATGTACATAGCAAAGAGACAAGTTCACACTAAGTCTACAGTCCCAGTATGATATGAACACTCAATCCTTAGCTTGAAAGAAGCTTATTGATAAAATTTAACTTTACTCCTATAGTTATAAAGTAATATAGTGAAACCAATAGACAAAAACAAATAGGTTTAATATCAAGGTATTATAGAGAGTTGATCGGTGGCCTTACATCCTGAGCCTTACTTGACTCCAGCCTACGATGGTATTCACAATGCCAAGGATATGGGTTAGCCACTGGTGATGAAGCAGGTGTTGCAAAGTGTGAAGCTGCTTCTCCAGTGGCCGGAGATTGACCACAATTAACCATATCCAGTTCATCTCCTTGTAGGTTATACTATACCAGTTCTTTCCTGGAAATTATTGGGCCATTTTCTATCTCTGCTGGGCCCGCCCTTCCATTTTCCAGTAACCTTTTCCCTAGATTTTGTAGCAGCTTCTCCCTTGGGCCTTGGCTTATTGGTCTTCTGACAATCAACTCAGATTTTTTTGGCTCGATGGTAGGGCTTTATCTTGGTAATGGTAGAGCTCTTACACTTGACACTTTGATTGATTTGCCTTGAATTGTCACATTTAGATCTCTGAGATATTTCAACATGTTTTTAGTTGAGAGCCATAGAAGCAATAGTCAGTAATCTTTAAAAAAATGTGATTTGTCTTTTATCGCTCACCATGCTGATGTTCTCCCTGAAAAATTACATTAGTTTGAAAATCAGTCAAATGAGATTTTGATCAATAAAATCACAATTAAATCCTTATAAAATAGCAACCAGCAATTAAATCACGATTTTCCATGATTTTTTGGGTTTCAAGTTTGTTTTGATTGCTTTGACATTTTTTTTCTGATTTTTTCCTTAACAAACCCTAACCCTAATACTAACTCCAAACTCTAAATATAACCCTAACCCTAACCTTAACCTGAATTTTTCCTGATTTAATCCTTATAAACTGAAAAAATCTTTGGTTTGCTGAGTTACTCCTGAGAAAGATTTTTGCAGCTTAGATTCAATATGGTTGGAGAGTGATTTGAGTGCTGCCCTGAGTCCTGCCAATTATTCCCCATTGCTATCCTCCTCCCTTTCTTCTGCTTATGCTAAAGAGTAAAGACCCACCTGTTCCATTGAAAGCTTCCTTCCATGACAGAATCTCCTTTGAATGAAAAATCCTTAAGAACACCCAATGAAATATGATCTCATCTTTAGTTAGCAGAGGAAAGTTTTGTGCAAGCCTGCCACCACCATAGAATTCTTTTGCTTTTGGTCAGCAAGATATGGATGTCCAAGAATGGAATAGAGCAGGTGGTTTTTGGTCAGCCACATTGAGCAGTCTTTTCAGATGTGGAGGTCAGAGTCTTGGAGAATTTTTTTTCTGGCTTTGTAGTCCTTTCTGCAGATCCAAATTGAACACATGAGAGAGAAAAATAAAATGAGAAATGTAGAGGGTGTATGGTTTGTATTTAGGGGAAGTGATAGACATTCCATCTATACTATCCACCTCCCATAATCAATCCACCTTATATCTGCTGTACACGCTATTCCATTACCAAGTGTTGCAAGGTGTACGCCCTTGGTCTCCTTGTGCTGTGTAGTGCAGTGCTGGGGTTCGTGACATGGCTTAACCGCCTCCCGTGGATTCATTAACTTGGGTGGTTGTATTGGGCATTAACAGGCCGATCTTTTGATGCAACAGTAACCGTCTTTGCAACAATTGGTATCAGAGCTTGGGTCACGAGTTTGAAACCCTTGCGTTGGGGGGGTGGGGGGGGGGGAGTTGTTTCAAGGTGTGTGCCCTTGGTCTCCTTGTGCTGTGCATTGCAGCGATCGGGTTCGTGACATGACTTAACCGCCTCCCGTGGATTCATTATTCATGACCTGACTTAACCACCTCCTGTGGATTCATTAACTTTGGCGGTTGTATAAGGCATTAACAGGTCGATCTTTTGGTGCAACGGTAACCGTCTTTGCAACACCAAGGATTTTGACGGAATGAAAAAATTCTCATAATTATTTTCCTTTTTGGGCTGGCCACTTGCTCTAAAAATAAATAAAATTCTGTTTAACAACTTTAGATAAATAAATATAATGGTGTGAGCTCCATATAGATTTAAATTTTTATGTTATATCCATACATAGCTTGGATATGATAGGTGCCATATAAAGGCCATATTCAGTCAACAGTCTAGTAGTATGAGAAAATTGGTAGCATTTATTTGATCATATTAGTCACTAATATGATATGTCTGCTTATGGTGGGTGAAACCGGCTAATTTCTTGATTGATCAAGATGTTAATATCAAAATAAAATTTCACATTTCTAACGTGAATGA
Source organism: Sequoia sempervirens (assembly GCA_007258455.2). NCBI lineage: Eukaryota > Viridiplantae > Streptophyta > Pinopsida > Cupressales > Cupressaceae > Sequoia > Sequoia sempervirens. The sequence goes on from VDFB02151533.1 coordinate 3,807, forward strand.
AGGTAAACATCAGATAGAGACTTAAACAATGAAAAGTTACTCATTCCATGTAAATCACTAGGAAAATTATTACACAGGTAATTGGTAAATTAATTGATGTATTAACAATGAGCAAGACGCTCAATAAATAGTTTACAAGATTTACAACAAGCCGGAAGGATAAGATCGGAGACGATCTTATCTTCAGGAAAAGCAGGAAGTTTCTAAAAGAAACTTCATATAAGATCTCGGACAACAAAGACGATCTTATCAGGATATTTTACAATATTTTACAATATTGAGCATTAATAAATAAATAATAAACATTATTTTAATACCCTCCCTTAATGCTCAATCTATCAACTACACCAAGATGCCCCCTGAATTTTACAAACTTATCTGTACTGAGTGACTTGGTGAGAATGTCCGCTGTCTGATCCTCTGTCGGAACATACAGCAACTGAACTAATCCGTCTTCAACCAGCTTCCGAATGAAATGACAATGAGTTACCACATGCTTGAATTTGGCTCATGGAAGACCCGGATTCTTGGCAAGTTGAGAACTCCACGATTATCCTGAGAACAAAGTCGGACGCTTGAGATATTTGCATATGCAGGCATTATTGAGAAAGCCAAAGCGCCTCACATCTTTGCTTTCTTGCTCCCGTCTCTGCTTAAACCGAGGGAGAGAGCCAGCACTTTCTTGCTTCTTACTAGTCCATGTAGTTGCAGTTCAAAGCGAACACATACCGGATGTTGATTTCCTGTCATCAAGCTGAACTTTGCCCAATTTGAATCTGTGAACCCATTGAGTTTAGGATCGTGACTCCGAGTGTACAAGAGTCCAAAATCAGGAGTGCCCTTCACATAACGCAGCACACGCTTCGCTGCTACCCAATGATCAGCCTTGGGGGCTGTCATGAAGCGTGATATGTAGCTCACTGCAAAACTCAAATCAGGTCTAGTAGCAGCAAGATAGATGAGGCTGCCTACTAGTTGCCTGAACAATGTTTCATCTACCACAGGTGAATCGGACTTAGCTGACAATTTAAGCCCTTTTCCATGGGTGTAGAGGCAGGTTTGCAATCCTGCATTCGGAACTTATCCAGAAGACTTCGAGCATACTTGGACTAGGAGATGAAAATGCTGCTCTCTGTCTGCCAAACCTCAACACCTAAACAATAATGCAGGAGGCCCAAGTCTGTCATGTCAAAAGTTTTGCACAAGTCCTGTTTGATCTCAGTGATCAAAAGTGCTGAACTGCCGGTAATGATCAAGTCATCCACGTAGACAACAACAAGCAAGATCTCATTACCAGTATTCTTGACATACAGGTTCGAGTCAGATGGACTCCTCTGAAAGCCATGATCTGTGAGGTACGTGTCAATTTTTATGTACCAAGCCCGAGGAGCCTGTTTTAGGCCATAGAGTGCTTTGACCAATCTGCACACCTTCTGTTCTTGACCAACAACTTTGAAACCTGGAGGCTGCGTCATGTATACTTCCTCCTTCAACTCACCGTTGAGGAAAGCACTCTTTACATCCATCTGATGGACCTTCCAACCAAATTGGGCTGCTAAGGCAAGGACGAGCCGTATGGTACTCATTTTGGTTGTAGGAGCAAAGGTCTCCTCATAGTCAATGCCTTCTTTCTGTGAGAACCTCCGTGCAACCAGACGAGCTTTGTACTTGTCAAGGGTTCCGTCAGCTTTGTATTTCACCTTGTACACCCATTTGTAGCTAATGGGCTTCTTCCCAGGAGGAAGATTGGAAAGGACCCAAGTGTGATTCTTCTGAAGACTCTGGTATTCTGATTCCATTGCCTTTTCCCACTCAGGTATCCCTTTTGCCTCTGAATATGTCTGAGGCTCATAAACACTGTGAATGTTGGCCATGAGAGCAAAATTCACTGTAGACTGCTATTTGCTCTTGTTTCTGGATGATCTACCCTCAATGAGCTCATCAGCACGAAGATCACTGATAGTCTTAGCCCACCATTTTGGCCGGAGAGTAGAGGGCCAACATCAGATGTAACAGGAGGAGCTGGATCTGGTTGTGGATCTGGAACAAGTTCAGCAGGGGGATGTTCATTATCATCTGGAGGAAACTCAGGTTGAGCATCATCAAAGACTAGGTCTTCATCATCCCTCCCATCAGGTGAACCTAACGGAAGTCGGACGCCCATATCAGGAGCCTGTAGAGGCTGATCCTTAGAATGCTGAACAGGTGAAGAAGAGTGAAATGGACCTCGTTCCTCATCAAAGACAACATCTCGATTGAAGATAAGACGATCAGTGTCTATATCAATCAGCCTATATGCCTTGTGGTTGTCACTGTACCCTGTGAACATGAGTTTCTGGCTCTTGGAGTCCAGCTTAGTGCGCTTGGCCTTTGGAATCAAAACATACACAAGGGAGCCAAAAACTTTCAAATAACTGATCCTAGGTTTGCGACCAGACCAAACTTCCTCAGGAGTCTTCCCCTTAACAGCATGAGTGGGTGACCTATTAAGGAGATAGACTGATGTATTGACTGCTTCTACCCAAAACTTGGTAGGAACACTCCTGTGTTGCAACATGGAGCGAGCCATCTCAACAATCGTACGATTGCGTCGCTCTACAACACCGTTTTGCTGAGGAGTGTAGGGTGTGGTTAACTGACGTTTTATCCCATGAGTATCATAGAAGTTGGAGAATGCACTAGAACAGAATTCCCCCCCATTATCTGACCTAAGAGTTATAATACTAGAACTGGACTCTTTTTCAACTAAAGCTTTAAACTTCTAAAATACATTAAAAACCTCTGATTTCTGTTTAAGAAAGTACACCCACATTTTCCTACTATAGTCATCAACAAAAAGTAGAAAGTACTTGCAACCAGTTACAGAAGAAATAGACATAGGGCCACAAATATCAGCATGAACTAATTGAAGTACCTTAGAAGCCCGCCAAGAGTCGCCATCCTTGAATGGTGTGCGATGCTGCTTCCCAGCCTGACAAGCACCACAAACGCCCTGATGTTGAGTCTGAATGTCAGGTAAGCCATCTACAAGTCCCTCCCGAGCAAGCTGAGAGAGATAGTGCACGTTCAAGTGCCCGTACCGCTGTTGCCAAAGACTGGTGACAGCTGAATTTCTGGCTGCCAAGGCTAACTCCGGAGAATCACCAGTGTCCACAAGCCTGTAAAGGCCATGATCCTCTATCCCAACGGCCACCGTTGTGCGAGTTTCTCGATCAACAATCGAACATCTATGCGAGCTGAATACCACATCCATCTGGGGAGAATGCCGCATAATCTGACTGACTGAGAGAAGATTGAGCTCAATATGGGAATTACTGCGTTGAGGGAATATGAGATCCCTCAGCGGTGAACTGAGAGCGGTCTCTTACATGCTTAGACAAGCTGTGTATTCCTCACCTCACTCAAAATCGAGTCGATTGCAGGGAAGAAAGTCTGTGAACCCGATCCGCCTATGTAATGGCAGGCACGGAATCTATGTACCAAAGCGAGAGGATTTGACATAGTGCAGGCCTTTTGCCATCAGTGCATAAAGCCCGGATTCATATAGAGTGCCGTACGACATTCACTTCTGGCTGAAACCCTCCTGCTTCTTTTTCGAAGCGAGCGAATACGGCAATCAGCGCTTCTTGATGTGGCCAAATTTATGACAGTAGTTACACTAAACATTTTTTTTCTTCGGGCTGGTGGAGCGCTGACTTGAGCCTTTCTGCTGTGAAGACTGACCTTTCCCATGATGCTTCGACTGAGTTTTTGCTGCAAAGGCCTGCTCCGTGGAGGATGATGATTCACTGCTACCGAACTGTTGTCTCCAGCGATCCTGCTGCAACAGGATAGTGCACAAATTTGGAAACTTGAGATCAACATTAGCGGACGTAATGTTGAGGGTCTCTATGAAATGTTCATAGGACTTCGGTAAACTCTTCAGGGTGATCACAACCATGTCTTCCTCCTCCATTTTCCGACCAATCGCCTCCAACTGATCTCTGATCTCCTGGATTTTATTCAAGTGCGCTTGCAGAGTTGTCTTCTCATCCATCATGATAGAAAACAGCATATTCTTCAAGAAAAAAGCACGGCTCTTGTCGGAAGTTTCATGCAAACCCTTCAAGTGATCCCAGATCTCCTTGGCTGATTTTCCCAGTGGAATCTGAGGGAGCTGATCATCAGTAACCGAAAGCTTAATAAGCATGACGGCTTCACGATTCTGCTCATCAAACTTATCCTGATCTTACCCGCCGTGTCGGACGAGTAGATTTGCCGAGGATCATCTGATCAAGGCAGCGGTATTCAAAAATTGTTAACATCCGCTGCTTCCAGGTGTTGTAATTTTTGCCATTAAATCTCTGAATGCCCTCCAACATTAAATTACTTAAACTGGCCATCTTCACGCTTTTCAAGGCACGAAAAACGAGGTACTGAGAAGAGGCTGATGCACGAAACTCGAGGCACGAATTCCAATGCAGAAAAACAAAAGCAGATTCAGGTACAGACTAAAGAAAGTATAGTGTACGGATGACACAAAATTTGAGGCACGGAAAACAATGTACCCAGAAAATTCGGAGACCAACCCAGTTGAGCTCTCGAAAAACCCACCAGGAGTTTGTGATCGAAAAAATTTTCTGACTTGAAAATCCGGGCCAAAACCCTAGACGAACTTTCGGACTGCCCTAGCCGCCATTGACAAACCAGAAATTGCAGAGAATTAGCTTCGAAACCACACAAAATCGTGACAAACAAGGGAAACAACCCTAGGCGTCGCAGCTGTGAGCAGAAGCACACTTCAAAAGTTCTGAAATTCGTGCAAGAAGGGCACGAAACACATCCCAGTCAAGGCTTGAAAAAACGCAGGAAATCTGAGGTCGCGTGATGAAAAAATACAAAAAAATCACGCGATAGAGAGTGCAAGATACCAAAACGCGAGCCGAAGTTTAGGATCTTCAGAAGGAGATGCAAAACGCGTCCTTGAATCACTCAAAAATAGAGTGAAATCGCGCCCAGCAAACCAAGGAAAACAAAAACGCGTGGCTAAGAGATCCCGTCACCAAAAAATGTAGATGCAAACCCAAGATCGCACACAGCCACGAAATTTTCAGTCAAGCCACGAAAATTATCCAGAATAATTTTCGAATGATGCCCTTCGAAAATCAAAAAATTCAGAGAACACACTAGGAAATTACCAAAAATAATTTTCGAAATTTTTTTGAAACAAAATAATTTCGAAAAAAGAAATTATAAATTTTTTCGAAAAAAATTTATTCCCTGTGCTCTGATACCATATTACACAGGTAATTGGTAAATTAATTGATGTATTAACAATGAGCAAGACGCTCAATAAATAGTTTACAAGATTTATAACAAGCCGAAAGGATAAGATCGGAGACGATCTTGTCTTCAGGAAAAGCAGGAAGTTTCTAAAAGAAACTTCAGATAAGATCTCGGACAACAAAGACGATCTTATCAGGATATTTTACAATATTTTACAATATTGAGCATTAATAAATAAATAATAAACATTATTTTAATAAAAATCGATGCTGAAATGCATTTGAAGTTTTTTTTATATTAGACTTTGTAGTGCACTCAATAACATTCTAGAAAAATGAGATGAAGGTAAAGGAAAGAATAATATCAACAGGGTATTAAAATGAAAATCTAGAGTCAAAGAAGAGATTAAAGTTCAAAATGGCACCACTGTGTATTTTTCTTATAAGAGTGTGTTGAGCATATTTTTTATGTTTCAACTCTCTGTCTCTCTCTCTCCCTCCTTATATATACATATAAACTGGGTAAGTTCAAAATTAGCCACTGCCTAGTTGACATGTCTTATGAAAGTATGGAGCCCTTTGTGGGAGCAAGAGAACTTTGCAATTCACTTATGTGTTACTGAATCGTCACCCTCTCCTGAGCAACTCCCGTTTGGAATTGTTTCGGGTACTGATTTGGAATTGAATCGCTCAAGAATCGGACAGGAATCGACAAATGTTCTGTGGGTTCGATTCCAAAAAGAAAAGCGATTCTTGATGTTTTTCAGATGATGTGGCGACTCGAACGCGTTTTTTGACAGTTTTTTCATCCGTCATTTGACTTTTTCCTCGATTTCTGCAAATTTTAGGGCGAAACTACTTGACAAAGACGCGGATTTTGGCATGTAAGTTTCATCTTGCAAATTTACGGCACACAAAAGCGCAGAGAGAAGTGATTGCAAAAAACGCGAAGGAGTTTGACGACACACAAAAAATGCACAGAGGAAACACAAAACCATAGGCATAGAGGAAACATGAAACCACAGGCACAGAGAAACCACAGGCGCGGGCAGAGAGAAAACATGAGGGCGCATGACTAGGTAGGGCATTTTCAACATTTATTTTTATTTTTAATTTCTTTTTCGTTTTTTTTGGGATTGTTTTAAAAACAAAAACCTATTTTATATTTTATAGTATAACTTTTAAAAATTAAAATATAAATTTTAAAATATATAATAGTTTATATATATATATAATATAATATAATATAATATAATAATATTTATAATTTATTATTTAAAATATAATTTTATATATTAATATTTTGTGAGTTTGTCATAGTTTAAAAATTTAACTTTTATAGTTTTACAATTTTTTATTTATAGTCTTATTTTTTAATTCTTATATAAATAATTTATTAAATTATTAATAAATAATAATATAATAGTAATATATATCATTTTTAAAATATAATATTCATATATTATTTTTAAAATATAGTATTCATATATTATTTTTAAAATATAGTATTCATATATTATAATTATATAATTTAAAAATTTAATAATTATTTTATTGTTTAGAAATTAGAATCTTAGATTTGCACAATTTAGATTTATAAAATTTAGATTTAAAAAAATTATAATTTATACAATTTAAGATTTAAAAAAATTATAATTTATACAATTTAGATCTAAAAAAGTTTATAATTTATTGCTTAGATTTATATATTCTCTTAACAATTTTTAAATTTAAAATTTGTAATTGCAAGTTTAGAGATTGTTGCATATATATATATATATATATTTAAAAATATTTTATTATATTTTTGTATGGACGTACCCGATTCCGTACTCAACACCCCACACCCCCCCGCCCCCCCAATTTTGCCATACCCATGTACACGTACCCGTGCCCATACCTGATTCTGCAACCTAGTTATATTTGTCTTGCTCCTCTTAAAGTCTACATGCTTTCACTAAGCTCATGGTGAATCAAGCCTTGCCACTCTGTCTACACCTCAGGTACATTATAGCCCTACAACAACTTGGAAGAGGTACAACATACACCTCAGTGCCTCACAGTATCTTGGAATTTTGATTTGTGGGTAGATGGACAGAGGAGTGGGAAGTTGGAACATTGATAGCCATCTTAATAATAAAAAACAGACAAACAGAACACGTGCAACTGACCTTATAAATGAACATTTTCAACAATGTAGCACATTGAAAAAAAATAATTTATAGTGCCAGCTACATGTGTGTATTATAGTAATTTTTATTGTTTATTATATATAAATATCAATCACATGAAAGTGTAAAATGGTGGGACAAGATATGATTAGGAGAAAAGTGTATAGTACTGAAAAATATATGGAGTTTGCAAAAGAATGTAGTTGCACAAGATATGATTATGTTTATATGTAATTGTTAAGTTGGGGGTTTTGTTGGAGCCCTCACCGGTAAATATAAAATTTCCTTTACAAGGCTATAGATACCAAAAATTGGAACTTGCCATCATCACACAACTACACAGAAAATAAGCTACACTACCTGCCACCCTAGAGCAAAAAGAAGCAAACTGAACAATCCTATTCAATAGAAAAAACTGTTGAATGCAGCCAACATACACCACCCCAAGCCTAGACAAGAAAATTCAAAAAGTACAGTGATACCGGAAATCTGCATCCAGTCCATGAAGAAGATCAGTTCAAAACAGTCAGAGCCTTCCCTGGCCGGCAACTCACAGAAGCGAAGAGATCATCCCCTGCATTGCAACTTCCAAAGGATGACTGCCTTCCCCTTCAGACTCTCCTCACACCTAAATAGCACCCCAGGCTGCAGGTATGGTCTCTTTTTCTAATGCACCAAGCCTTCCCAGGACAAAGAAGGCAACTTAAAAATATACTAGAACCCCCCAAGCGACCCTTAATGTGAATTACACACAGCTTGTCTGCACATAATGTTAAGTACTTATGATAAGCTGCTAGATCATCAATTTACTCATAATCTGCCTGAATTTCTTCACCCATACTTTGGTCAGGAGCCTCCATTTGTTGCAAGTTTCTTGTCCAAACCGTTCCTGACTGGCAGATGTTCCACATGGGGTAGCTCTGTTCAGATTGTCCAATCTGAAACAGCAGGGTATGCAACCTGTGTGTTAAATTTTTCCTTGAAATCCACTGAAATGGTGGTGTGATACTTGAAGAGCCCCATGTTTGCAATGCAATCTTGTCCTAGTATCATCTTAACATTTTAAAATCTTTCCAGATCAGAAATAGAAAAAGTTTTCTTCAAGTGTCTATCTGAGACTGCTTTGCCATATAGTGACTCTCTCCCCTTACCTCCACACTGCTGCATTTTCATACTTCCCTTGAAGCTGAGCTTGGTAAATAACCTATGCCAACAGAACTGTAAGGCACCTCTAGGGAGGTGCTAAAGAAAAACACTTTGCTCTACTTGTTGCCTCCACAATTAAGGCCCTTTGCTAGAAATGTGAAAAAGTGCAGATGTCATAATTTAAAATTTTCTGTATGCGCACAAGCTCTACCATTGCCATGCATTATACATTATACCACCTTAGGGAAACTAAGAAAATAATTAAGCTTTTCAATAATTCTCCCGTTGGAAGACAGCACATTCTCAATGTGCCCCACTTTACAATGCCAGGCAGCTAAATGTAGGGTACATTAATTACATGAGCAAGACTTAAGTAAGGCAGGCAATCCATATTAATGGTTGTGGTAATTTCCTCATGAATTCAGCCTCACTCACCAAAGCAGAGAATGGAAGCTGGTCTATCCTAGCTTTAGCAAGAAAATCACCATGCCTAATGCTTTCCCAATAACAATGAGCAAAGAAAACCTCATTGAATTCATGCACAGGCTATAAGCCTCATCTAAACCATTGACTAATTCCCAATTTACTGTGTCTCCCTTTGCTAGACTTGAAATGACAATGGAGAATCACCATCTACAATCAATCTCTTACAGATAAAGCCAGCATAAATCCCTCAAGCAAAGCCTCCAATTTTGCCTCATTATTTGTAGAGATCCCCAAGAGGAACAACCTGGCACTGATAAACTTCCACAATTCATCTTCCAAAAGGATACTTGAGATTCTCCATCAAAGCTGAGCATAAAGAACCCATCCACAGGTTTCTTCCATGAAACCAGTTATTTTCGATTTCTTTTTTTTGATGAATCTATTAACGAGGGCATGTTTATATGCATTCTTTGGTTAGTGTCTAAATCCCATTTTCGTTAAAGCATTAGGCTTTTACAATCCATATCAGTGATTTGCAAAGTTTTTGGAGAAAACCGTGTAGCAATTTTTGCATTGATATTTTGGGTCACACTCTGTGATCCATCATCAAGATAGCATTGGCAAATGAATGAAAATTACAGATACTAGTAATGCCTATATAATGCTCAAGATGCCAAGAAAGGTGGGTTACCTAAGGAAACATAGAAGGCTATTAGAGGTGTGAAATAATAGTGTATAAAGTGGGAGTCATAAAGTCCCAATTTATACACCATTATTTCACATCACTAATAATCTTCTCCTATGTTTACCTAGGTAAATTTTGAGCATTATATAAGTGTTACTAGTATCTGCAATCTTCACTCTCTCACCTAAGTTATCTTGATGATGATCACAGAGTGTGATCTGAAGTTCTATCCAAAAGCTTTGCAAGTCAACTTTTTTTTGTTTTTCCTTAATAGAGAGATGCATTCGCATGGGGTTCTTGATATAGGAAAGGGCACTGGTGCAGAAGCAGTGCCTTGGCACACCTGCAATGACATCTTTCCTCTATATTGAGAAGGCTATTGTTGTTGTAGCAGTATCTAGCCACTGCTATAACAATTTTGCTATCCATTTCCCTCATCAAATTCCAATGTTAACTATTTTCTACCAACTTAAGTTTGATCTCATTTAGAATATTTTGTAGGCATCAAGCCTTAATCTTTTTCATACTAAGGACTAATTATATCTGATTATTACTTTAGAACTATTAGTTCAAAATAAAGCTCCAGGGTATTATAGTACAGAACAATATACAAAGTTCGCAAAATGATCTACACACACAAAGTATGTTTATATGCATTTTTTCAATTAAATTCTCTAATTTTTCTCTACTTCTACTTTGATAGAGGAATGTATTCATATGGGGACCTGATACATGAAGGGGCGTTGCTGTGGAAGCAATGCCGAGTCATAACTGCAACGGCATCTTTCCTTTATATTGAGAAGTGTTTTGTTGTTGTAGCAGTGCCCAGGTGCTGTTGCAACTTGCAACAATTATACCATCTACTTCCCTTTCAAATCCCACTGTTTTCTATTTCTCTGTTAACTCAAGTTTGATCTCCTTAAGAATATTTTCATAGGCCTCAAGCCTAATATTTTTCATCATAAGGATGAATTATATTTGATTATTACTTTAAAGCAATTGGTTTAAACTTTAAAGTTAAGCTCCAGACTAATGTACTACAGAAAAATATAGAAATTTTGCAACACAATCCACACACACATGATATCTTTATATGCATTATTTTGTTAAAGTCTCTAAATTGTCCTTTCTTCTTCCTTGATGGAGTAGTGCATTTGTATGGGGACCTTGATAGCAAGTATCGAATGAATCGAAGTTTAATGATGTAGTGATAAGATGAAGTTATTTGATGTGTTGTTTTGATGCAGTTAGATGATGAATGTTGCAATAATTGTGAGGAAGTCCGTGAAGCATATCGTAAGAAGGGCTGGGCAATGACAAATCCTGATTTGATTGATCAGGTAGGGAGCTTATACACATTCTTCATACTTTTATCCCCATAGGTTTTGGATTGTTATGGAGGGAAATAACATATCCTGGCAACACTATAAAATTCAAGTGTAATGCATTATTTAAATTTTTATTTACTGGTTATATTTCTTAGTTTCAACTTTCAACTACACTACATTGTTTTATCCACTCATTATGCTAACTTTCTATCATGTATTTCCATGTAAGTAATTACTTTTCAATGCTTTGGGTATGAAAAGAAATATGTTCTACTTCACAACTTTGCCTTAGCTTATTGATTTATTTGACTTCTCTCCTGTTAATGAATATCTTTTTTTATTCTGTTGAAACTACAGTTGTTTTAGCTCATCTTAGATAATTAATTGCTAATGCTAAGTTTTGTATGTTACTCTTGTCTGGTAGTAAATACTTTTATCTTAGTTATGTTAACCTGATGTTTAGTTTGCATTTCCAGATGCCTTATTTTTAAGCTTTAATATTTAATAAACTTGGTCACCATGGTGGGATTTAGTGGTAGTATGAGCTGGTATGAGATATCTTTCTTTTATAAATGAAACGACAAAGAAAAAAATATTTACAAGACAGAAGATTCTGTGTAAAGCCTATTCCCTGTAACTTTATGGTAGATTATTTGATCCTACAATAATAAATCTAAAAATATTTTAGTAGGCAATGTAGAACGAGTCCAGGCAAAATATTGAGTTTACAATTAGAGGATCGTGAAAAGATATTGGGTGCTGTGGGAGGCTTATAAAATGCAATGGGCTTGCAAGGTTCTAATGAAAGTAACAATCTTGCTAGGGGTATCTCATTTCTTGGAAAGGACTTTGAAGAGAGATGGTAAATCTCTTTTTAGAGTAAAATATGATGGCACATAGGCTAACAGTATTATTCTAGGTTCTACTTGTGTTTTTGAAGTTTTTCTTCATTGCAATTTAATTAGGTCTTGAGTGGTATATTTATTGCATTTATAGCATATCTAAACGATTTATATGTCAATGGTTGTTTGGTATGGCCTTCTGTCAACTCATGACCAGTCACTTTATGTGGCATTATTATTATTGCTTTATGGGCCATACTTGTTCTGCTTGCTGAGTAAAAGGAAGATAATTTAAACGTTCATGTGAAATACTGAGTTTATGCTTAGCTGATCATGAAAAAGGGTTGTGTTGCGGGAAGCATCATAACCTACAATAGACTTGCAAGGTTCTAATGAATGCAACAATCTTCTTTGGGACATCTCACTCCCCTGGAAAGCACTTTTGAAGAGGACACAGTAAATTGCATAAAGGTAAATAGGCTTACTGTGTCATTCTAAGTTGAAATTGTGTCTTTGATGTTCTTCTTTGTTGCAATTTACTGTATGGGATTAATATGTCAATGATTGTTTAGTATGGGATTCTGGAAGCTCATAATCAGTCACTTTAAGTAGCATTACGTGCTCCTATTTTTGGACATTGAATATGGTTTCAAATAATACAATTGTTATTGCACCATTGGCAATACTTGTTCTGCTTGATGAGCATAGAGAGGATAATTTAAACATTCAGTTGAAGCACAATTAATTTGTGATTTAAGTTAATCAGTTGTTCTCTTTAAGGTCAGCTTGTAAATGAAAATTTAAATATTATAAAAAGGACGTAGAGATGAATAATAATGGAAGTATAAAGCCTACAAAGAAATTTTTACTTGATTTTCCAAGATGGAAGGACAAATTTCCGGGGATGGCAAAACAATTTCTGGATTTTGAGGATGGTAAAAAGAATACATGTAAAAAATAACATTTGGAATTTTCAAGTCAAGCAGACTGAAAGAAGCCAAAATTGTTAATTAAATAACTTCATCCATGATCCAACACTGAAAGACATGTCACATTAATTGTTAGTGATTGACATCAATTACAAAGGTCTGAAGTTACTGTTGGTCAGGAAATCTGGTATGGCTGCCTCGACAACAGGTAAGGTGAAGATACCAGGATCACTCTACCTTATCCTGAAAAGCAGTGGACTTCCAAAAGAAATCAAACTACTCCAAGGTCTATTTTACCAGGTCATGACAATGCAAGATAACTTAGTGATCTGTGTAGCTGTCTCCTTTTATTTGGCCTTTGGTGAGATTTTAGTTGTACATCACATAACTTCAAACCTTGTTGTTAGCAGTCCTAGAAGTAAACATCTAGATAATGTATAAATAGATTTGTTATACTAACATCCCAGATCTGTGAAAATTAAACATTAAAAACCTAGATCTGAAAATAAATTTAATTTTTTTGCTTATTAGGTGCTGGACTTTTGCTACTTAAATATAAGTGCTCAATGTTTGTTTAAATTTTTTATTTTATTTTATTTATTTTAAAAAAAAGAAGATAAAAGGTTAAGGTGAGAGAAAATAAAATAAAAAAAGGTGGATCTGTATTGCAACATCACAAGTTAATTAATTCGCTGAGAAATAATTTGAGCTAATTTTGCTTGATCAGTATTACACACAATCATTAACATAAAGCAGTGCAATCATTTAATGATTTCCTTGAGAATGAAAGAAAACATGTAAAATTGCTGTATTACACATGCAAATTTTACTTATCACCATCCAAAATCAAGCATTGGCTGAAAATG